>VYZW01040378.1:2549-65531 GCA_013401315.1 Balaeniceps rex | reverse complement strand
TTCCCCCCCCTCCCTGCCCCGGAGAGAGAAGGAAAGCTCAGCCCAGGGGAAGAGCCAGCAGCCAGGGTTCCTCTGCACCCGTGCTAAGCGTGGGGTGAGGTGAGCCCTGCTGCCTCCCCATTTGGTCCGTAGGCACCGCAGGCTCCTGCAAGCGGTAGGTGTGGAGCATTCGGGGGTGGCACCCACTCAGCCAGAGCTGCTCCCCCGAGCACAGGCCAGGGCAAGGCAAGGAGCCCCAGAGCATCTCAGGGTGTGTGCAGGTCTCCTTACCCCACACCCAGCTGCAGTGCCCCCAAACCTGAGGCCTACACGAGCCCGCAGCCTTGTCTCACCACAACTGACAACACTGCCAGGCTGAATCGCTGTCCATAGCCGCTGCTTGACAAAGTGGCAAAAGCAGTCACCATCAGCTATCTCAGCTGCACCTTCTTCAAGGGCCTTGCATGGACAGAGACACCAAGGTCAGTCTGGCCGTATTCCCATCAGGCTCTGAGGAAGAAGCAGGGACAGAAAGTTTTTGAGCTGTCTTAGAAGTGTTTGACCCACTCTGGCATTCGGCTCTTAACAAAGGCAGGGTCTCTGTGAGCCTGGAAATGCTCTGAAACCCAGGACATGGTAGAACACCCCAAACACGGGTGCTTCATGTTTCCTTAAGGCGTACAGCTCAGTCGTGACTGGAGCGGAGCAGCCTGCACGCTCTGCTCTGTGGTCTCTGGTTACAGAGGTAAACATTACCCTGGCTCCCGGGAGTGCCAGCTCCCCCCCGACAGTGCCCGCAGCCTCACCGGGCTCTACCCACCCACCACCGATGCTTCAGCGGGAAGCAGCCCCAGCAACGCAAGGGCTTCAGATCCCAAACTGCTTAGCATGGGCAGGCCTGTGTACTCCCCTGGCAGCCCTCCCCCTGCAACTCCTCGAGCACAGCACGCTCCTTCTTGCTGCATCGCAGGTGCGGGGAGAGGGTTCCTCTCCAGAGTGGCCTGTGGGAAGTGTCCCTGCAGAGCTGCCCTGAGCAAGGCTTGGCCTACCAGGAGCTGCAGAGGCGCATTTCAGCGCAAGGAATGGCATCACCGCTGCGACCACTCCCCACAGAAATCAAGTGTATTTGTTCAACTTAAAGGAAAAGAAAAGACTCAGCTGCCACAATAGCCAAACTGAACTGCTAGTAGATTATTAACAGCCTGGCCTGCTTTCTCCCTCAGCCGGCTATTCTCATGGCATGGCAGAGACTGCAGTGCCCAGGGAAAAGTTTAAATGCAACCTAAAAAAACCTACCTACGTCAGTACTGATGAAGGGTCATCCAAAAACTGTGTCATCCTACCACACACTGAAATCCCACCACTTGCAGCATGCAGGGCAGGCCAGCACTGAAGTATGTAAAAAGAGAGGGGCCAATTTGTGCAGCAAGAGCGAATAGTCTGAATTAGGGGAAAACGCAAATAAACTCCAACATAAGCCCAGCATCTGAGCAGAGGGAAGGGAGTGCTATGGAAAGAAGTGGGGTTCGGGTAGCTTCAGCTACCTGGGTGCCCAGGGCAGCCTCTTTGCTACGCCACACCTGCCCACTGCCATTTTGTCCCCAAAACCTTAGTATTTAGCCTTAAAATGTGAAAAAATGTGCAAAAAGCAGCTCAGTCCCTTGCAGAGTCCTCTCTGCAGGTAGCAAATGAAATATGAGAGGGCTGGAGCCCAGCCTGTGCATCTGAGGGGAAAATACCGAGCCAGTTTCGAGGCGTCTGCTTCATTCGGAGAAAGACGGATAAAACCCTGCAAATGTCCCAAAAGCAAAGGGTGGGGAGGGTGGCCCCACCAAATCCTATTCCCCCAGACCCTCTGCTAGATGGGGATGTGCTGAGTTTCACAAAAAGATAGCCCATTTTGTGGAGCCTTTGAATATTCAAATTTAAAGCATCGCGCAATCATTGATTGTCAAATCATTGGTTTCTAGAGGTTTTAAATACTTGGCATTAGGAGAGAAAAACTCAAACTTATACCCGTAGGGATAAAACAGTAATATTGTCGGGATCCACCTGGCATTGCCACCAGGCAAGCAGGTCCTTTTGCCCCCAAATTTTAAGCCTGTCTCCTCTTGCCCCCTTCACCTGCTCTGGGGCTGGGGCCGGGGCCAGGGCCACCGCTGCCGCTGCACCGGGCGCCCGGCGAGGTGCTGCCCGCTCCTGCTCAGGATGTCCGGTAAGCCCCGCCGCTCCCCCCCCACCCCCCGCCACCCCATTTTGGGGCTGTTTCGGGGTTCGCCGGGGTCACTTCGCGAGTGAGGCAATCGCGCCTCCCAGGCGAGGAGGAACCGGGGAGGGCGGGGAGGAGGGAAGGAGGAGGCAGGGAAGGGCTCCTGCCCGCCAAGTNCGCCCTGCGGCGGCCATCCCCGTGGCTCCCGGCGGGGAAGCGCTGCCGTCCCGAGCCCCTGCGACGGGGTGGGAGACGCGGCCCCGCACCCGTGTGCCCCACCTCTTTGTGCCCTCCCCACACAGTCTGCCCTCGACCCTCAGCCTGCCCTGACCGCCCTGCTCCCCGACCCCAAGTCCACCCTGACCCTCAGCCCGCCCTTGTCACTCTGCTCCTGTTTCCCAGCCTGCCCTGACCTCCCCATTTCCTGACCCCCAGCAGCCCACCCTCACCACCCTTCTCCTTGACCCCAGCCCCAGCTTTATCACCCTGCCCCTTCCATCCAGTTCAGGAGAGCCGGCCATGGTAGCCCTGCTCTCGATGCTTCAGGTGCACGCAGACCACGCTGGGGCCTTGGGGCGCTAGAGCAGCAGGATCCTTGGGGCACAATGCTCTGCCATGGGAGCCAGGGCTGGGGGCTGCCTGACAGCCAGCCCTGGGTTGTAGATATGTCCATACCTCACCTGCTAGTTTTTCTTCAAGTTGCTCATATTGTAGCCCCTAGCCCTGTCCAGCTACTCGTGCAGACCAGAGCTAGCAGCCTGAACCCAAACTTGCAGAAAGGGCTGCTAGCTCAGGGCCCTCCCTGGCTGTAGGGAGGCCTGGTAACAGGGTGTTCCAGTTAAATTCAACCCTTTCCTCCCTTCATTTTCCCCATCTTCGGTTTGTTGAATAGAAGCAAAACATAAAAATACGAGATGAGTAATCCCCAGCTGCTGAGAGCACAGCTCAGCAAACTCCTCTCGAGGCAGACCCAGCTCAGCCTGCCACCTTTCTGGAGGGACCTGTGTGCCTGCTACAGCACATCCTCAACAAGAGCACCAAGGGGGCAGCAGGAGTGGGTGGGCAGACAGGAGGGTGAAGATGCTGTACAGCCATCAGCAATGGGGAGAGGTTAGAGCAGAAGAGGACAGTGCCTATGGTGTGGGATTTCCTGGATATGTGGGCAGAACCCGCAAATCCAGCTCTTTCTTCTTGTTGCATGCAGCAGCAATAGGACAGGGAACCTGCAACCAGCTGCCTCCACTGGGGAACAGCTGACTGCAGCATGAAACGACACTAGTGTTTGTAGGATCTGCTACCGGATGAAAACAACGGCAGAAAGTTAGGACAGGAACAGAACTGCCAGAGGCTTTAAGTATGTTACCACGAGTACAGCAAGTGAAAGTGATTTTTCAGAATAGGTAAATTCTTTACTATTTCCTGTACTAAAAATCCCTCATCAGGTAGTGACTGATGATTGCTGATTGGTTTTGGCTGGATTAAAGACATCCTAAATGCTTGTTTGAAATAAATGGGAGTTGTACAGAATGAGCAAAATAAAGAGATAATCTAGGCTTTGCAAGAAGTGATTCATGAAAGCAGTCATTTTATTTGCGTTTTGCTTAGCTCTCTGAATAAATGCCCATGTATTTCCATTGTTTTATTCCTGGTCTTCATCTGCCAGATGAAGTGCTTCCCACATTTGTTTTCAGGTCCTAAGAGTGACAAATACGATAGGAATTTAAATAAATTCAACAGTAGCACCAGATGGAGCTTGGTATTAGGACAACTGGAGGGTGGGGGGGGAGAAGGAGATAGGAAAAATAAAACATGTATGATTACTAAATATAATCAACACCAACTTTTTCATAAATGTCTGCTTGTCACAAACTTGAATAGGAGGTGTTAAAGAGGACTGTAAACTGTGATTACAAGTGACTTAACAGTGACCAGTTAATCATCTGTAAAATCTAAGCAGACTCCGCGTAGAGCATGCCTGAAAACGTGCTGGATTTGCTGTATGCTCTGAAAGTCTCCCATCTTGTAAAATGTTTTTCCACAAATCCTTTCAGGAAAGCCCAAGGTGTATCAAGGTGTTAGAGTAAAGATTACAGTTAAGGAGTTACTGCAGCAGAGAAGAGAACGACAAGCAGCAACCAGTGCAGCGGTAAGTAAAAATCTTTTGGTGTCTGCTTTGTCTCTTCTCTCTCAATCTCTGGGCCAAGGAGACTGCCAAAGTCTGAGTGTAGCAGGCTGGTGAGGCTGGGGGAGAAGAACATTCAGCCAGGGTAACTGCAGCAGTGATCTAAACAGATGATGGTCTGAGCCATTAGTGCAGGGAGGAAGCAGAGCTGGTGCTCCAGAAACATAACTCCATCTGGGATGGAAGGATCACACGGACAAATTTCAGTCCAACTTACAGTTATCACAGCAACTCCAGTATCATTATGCTGGATGAGCAAGACAGGCCACAGTTACTGCCCCCCATTTAAAATGTGTGCTGGCTGGGCTGAAGCATGCACCAAACTGTTCTGCAGCATCAGGTGAAGCATATGCCCAGGGCATGCCTTCGACCCGACAGCGCAGCTTTTGTGGAGCAACCAGCGCAAAGCTCTGTCACACTAAAGCTCCGTCACACTAAAGCTCCCCTAACCTCCCCCTTTTCCACAAGTCTCAGCCCCCCCAGGAAGCTGCTTTAACCACCCCCACCCCTGGAGGCTTTCTCTTGTCCAGTTAGACCAGGCAGGAAGTGAAGGCACCAGCAGCACAGTGCCTCCAGCAGCTCCCAGGCAGTGGAGAGCGTTCGGGAATTTGGGACGTAGCAACAGCCCCAAATTTTGGCTAGCGGAAAGGAAGAAAACACGGCACGGGCAAAGACCCCTTAAGCGGGGCTCCATGCTGCTCCGTTAGGGCTCCTTAGCATAATATTCAAGTGTGCTTGACTGGAATTCAGGTCTCCAGCGTTTTTCGGTACCACCTGGGCAGCTCCTAGCCCCATCCCTTCTGAAGGAGGGGTTGGAGAGCTGTGTGTGTGTACACACGCACACGAGTACACTCTCTCTCACTCTCACTCACTCTCCCAGTCTTTGTAGGAGTGCTCTAGCTCCAGCCACTCTAGGGATTTGCATAAAGAGGTTGGTAAATCATTACTTCTTCCTGGTTCGTGACATTACAGCTTTGGATGGTTTTCAGATTTCATCTCCCACCTCCTGTACCTCATTGCAGCTGATTGCACAAAAAGCTGATCAGCCTGCAAGCCACAGGCAGAGAGGCCTGGGTGAAGAGTGCACAAAACTGCTGGGCTTTGGAAATGCTGGGTCACTCCTCCCCTCCAGCCCTAACGGAAGCAACCTCTTCATCACAGCCAAGTGTCACAGGGCTGCGTGGAACTGGTTTTCGCTTCCCACAGCGACTTTACACAACGCTTGTTTTGCCCGCACAGGAAAAAGTGAGAAGTGGCAGCACAGGAGGTTACCTTTGTGATCTGCAAAAGGTACGCGTTGTCCTGGAGGGACCCCAGAGGTTAGGGCCGGCGGGATAAGCTGCCTCCGTGCACTTAAAAAAAGCCGAACCTGAAAACTGCTGCTGCTGCTGGTGGTATGGCTCTGTCTGCCTTGTTACACATCTGCAGCCAAAGACAACAGGGGTAGTCCTACAGGTACTTTCAGCCCAGAATAGCCACTATTTAATAAATTAAATGCATGGGGATGTGCTAGGAAGCTGTTGCTAGGGAAATGAGCCACTAACTTGAGAACATTTTGAATAAAGAAAATGAAGTGGAAGTCTGTATGAATTAAAACTGAGAAAAAAACCCAATATTTGTATTTGCAGAGTAAAATCCTGGTCCCAAACAACAAGCATCAAAACTCCCATTGCTTTTGGGGTGGATTTGTCCCCTCCGGCAGGCCAGGTTCCTAGAACAGATCGATCTGTCCGCTTCAGCTTCCAGCATCCCTCAGAAAATGAGACTGTCCGTTTTCATAGAGGCACGTGGCTGTGTTAAGAGCCGATGTCAGAGCTGGTTCTCAAATGACATCAACACCAAGCACGGTGAGCCAGTCTGATGCCCAGCCATGGGGATACCTGCAACTGTCTTTAGTCATGTTTCAAGAGTTATCTCTACGATTTGTTAATTACTCATTCTCAGTCATATTTATCCCTACAAATTCTTTGGGATCCCTCCACTGTGGTATTCATAGTCCTAGAAATTAACACGTTCGTTTCAAAGGCAGCCACATCTCTGCTGGATTAACAGTAATAACAGCAGTAGGAGGAGTGCATTAGCAAGGTGCTGTATCAAGGGCTTTACACGATGTTGGTGGTGTGCTCCTCCAGTACCGTTATAGGCTCAGGGAAAAATCATGTTATGCACACTAATCTTGTTCTGTCAATGCTAGGGAAGTTTTCCATGTCACAGCCATGAGGTAAATAAGGTTTACATAAACAGGTTGAAGCAAAATCCTGACTTACCTCAGCATGCAGAAAAATGTTCCCCTGTGTTACAGTATATACAATTCCTTTTCTTCCCTTCTCTCTGGTCAGGTTTCTTGGGGCAGCAGCAGCATCCAGTTTTCAGAGTCTGTGTCTCCTCCTCACCCAGGTTGGTACAAAGCCCATCCACATATCCCTTCCCATCCCCTTCCCAATTTTTCCCACAATCCGGAGCCTTTCCAGCCCTTGGTTGAGGCAGGCACTACCAGATAACCAGCAATGCAGCCAATCAGCACCTGAAAGGAGCCCATGAAATGCAGATGAGGATGCCATGAGGCCAGCAGGGCACATATTACTCCGTTCTGGAGCACGCTCACATGCTCTCGTTTCTGCAGTTTATTTTTCCCACAGCAAGGAGCGAGATCCCCTTCAGGAAGGGATGCTCATCCCCTAGGGAATAACACTGCTGGCATCACCCTCTCCAGGCTGCAGTCTGTGGATACGATTGGAGCTAGGGGGTCAGATCGCCCCGAAGCATTTTGCTGAGCTCCAGCAGAGTTAGCTGTTCTCACTTTCCTGGCAGCATCCGTAGGTGCGAGGGGAGTGTCAGGTTTTCAGCAATACAAAGAGTTTCTTCCTCCTGTACGTGAATATCCAAGGAAAGGGGAAAGGGGTGGGGGGAACAGCACTTTGGGCTCACAGATCCTTCAATTATTCTGCAGCCAAAGCAGAGACACGGTTGGGCAGGTATGAATATATACATTGTATGGACAAGGAAATTATTAAATCATCAATATTTGGGAATCAATTTGCTTATGTTAATACAGAAACGTGAGACATACCAAAGCTTTTTCAGACTGGAAAGTCTCCATGTGTTTATGTATTTTGGGTGCTTCTCACTTCCTCCCCACATCCAGCTAAACACTTGAACCTGCAAACAGTTACGACTCTGAGCGACTCTCTGCCCACATGCAGTTCCATTGCCCTCAGACCTGTGCCCCTCCGCGTGGACAGGGCTTTGCTTTTAACCGTATTTGAACACAGCATGAAAAGATAACAATTCTGAAAAGTCAGAGATCTGCTGTGAGCTTTCATACCCCCAGCAAGCACGTTGCAGTACAGTGAGAGTCTGACCCTATAGCTTTCTCAGAACTTGCGCTTTCGCCAGTAATACTACGTGGACGCAGTGCTACGTTATCACTGGCTTGCTCCATTTTGTCTGCTCAGAAGTTTGTCTCCTATCTGGCTGTTTGCAGGATAAAAGAGCAAATTATTCTTCTGTTATCCCCTTCTTCCTGCAGATGTAGCTACCCTGCATCTGGAGACTGGGTGAGGCAAAGGAGCAAGCCATCTGCCAAGCTGTGAAGAAAAAAATCACTGCATGGCAAGCTTCTAGGTCTGTAAACAGTTGACATTTGAAGGGAGGCCAAAGGGTCAAGAGTCTGAGGGAGTTTCCAGCTGGATCCCTGTCCAAAATGGCTGGAGCCTGGAAGAGTTTCCAGCAGTATTTAAAGAGCTTTGGGGCTTTCCAAGGGGACTAAACTTCCCAAGTTATTTGCATGCCTTTGAGCATCTTCCTCCTGGTGTCTGCTTCCCTAGAAAATTCACCCTGAACTTGAGGGACCTTTTTCCTTGTCTAAATCCATAGGGCTACTGAACACATGAGAGTACCGAAACCTGACCTGGGGCAACACCTGCCCTTTGTGAAGACAGATACTGAATAATCTGCTACTGTCCGGTTTACCTTCTCTCCTAGCACCTTTTGATGCAGAATCCGTCTCTTCTGTTCCCAACTATTGTCCATCATGGCAGTTTTCAAATTGCCTCTCCTGCGAAGAAAGCCCTAGTTCTTTGGAGCAGCTGGTAGATTCCTGTCTTCAGACAGATGCGCCCTTAGACCCAGCCTTCAGTGCTTTCCAGACGTCCTCGCACTACACCTCAGACTCCTTCCAGCCAGTCCCGCTCTGCTTTAACCAGGGCCTGGTAAGCTTTGTGTCCCAGGGGAGCAGCCACAGGTGCGCTCAGAGGGAAGATGGGGAAGGGAGTCATCCTGGGGCAGAATAGCAGCAAGCCGATTTGGAAATGTGGCTGCTTTGAGGGGCATGGGGTACAGCCACAGCAATGCAGGCTGCTTGTGTGGATTTCTGCATGGTTTCCCATTGGGAGCAGAGGACGGGGAGGCCCGGCCAAACCTAGAGAGAGACTGCAGAACAGGGAATGTCCCTTCTACAGATGCTACTGATTTCCCACAAAGAATAGCCCAGTTCCTACTAGTCGTTGTCTAACTCGCAGAGAAGCTCCCTATTAACACTAATGTCACAGGAACCGCCTCTTGGGTTTAGGTCTCCAAGGGCCAAACCATCTCCCTGGGTAGCCAGACCCTCCTGAGAAAGGCAACGGCATAGAAATTCTGGCTGCTGTCCACATTTCCCCAAGCGACACTCTGAAACATCCTGGGTTTTTTGTTGTTTGTTTTTTTTTTTTTTTCTCTCAAACTCCAGGCTGCCGGATCCCCCAGTTCAGCTGATCTGTCCAGCCCATTAAACTATAGCTGCTCTCCTCCTCAGCTATCTCCTTTCACCCCGCTGACCCACTGCCCACCCTCTGCTCTGGACACCAAGACCTATGGCTACCCTGCAGAGGAGTGGTCCTACCATGCCCCCTCCCCATACACCACCTCTGCCTGCTGCCGCACCGCCTGTGGCTCCCAGCACGTGGACAGCAGGGGCCCGCAGTACTTCCCCTGCCCCAGCACGGACTGCATGGACTACCTACCGCCCATGGCCATGGCCGATGACTTCTTCAGAAGGGATAGGAACTGTGACATCTGCTATAGCTAATGGGGACTGTGGTTTTACACATCCACTGTATCCAAATCGTATTAATTGCCCATGAACTATGCAAAGTTGCGCTGCCTAACACAGTCCAGTTTATTGTCACTACTCACACATTTTCTACATGACGTTGTCACTATATTAGTCCTCCTGTCATGTACAGTCAGGGGTGTTTTGTTGTTGTTGTGGCGGTGGTGGTTTTGGGGTTTTTTCCTCTTTGTTTTTGTTGTTGTTTTTTAAAGAAATCCTAAGCTGCCTTACCAAACACGTCATTAAGGCAGCTCTTTCTGATACAAATAAATAATTTGGTACGCATCCTGAAGCCTGCTCATTCCTCGTGTGCTAAATGTCAGTGCTTTTTTCTTCTGCTAATGATCCAGGATCTTGGCCCCGTTCTCACAAAGGTGAGGAAGAGACTCTCAGCAACCTACACAAGGAGCAATTTCTCAGCAGTATGAAAGATCTTGCTTGCCCTTTCCAGCAGATAAAAAGTCTCTACGTATCTCAGCACCCTGCACACTATCCAGAGAGAAAGCTGTGCAGCACCCTGCTCTGAGATGGAACTGCAGCTTCTTAGCCACTGCTTCTGCTCAGGCTGCCGTGATGATATTCTCTAGTGGTTCTTGCAGAAAAGGAAAACCGCTGTTTTCCATGCAAGCTCAGGGCTTAGCCCATGGGTCATGTGCCAGAAAGGGCCCTCAGGCCTGCACAGAGCTTGAATGCAGTGCCAAACTTCTTTGGCTGCTGCTCAACACCAGCTTCCCTGTGAAGGCAGAGTTTCAGTGAGAGGCTGATGTAGTTCAGCAGCCCTTTGTATAGTTCGGTCTGTCGGTATCAGGTTTTCTCTACCTTTCAGCATAATCAACTGAACAGGAGCGAAATGATTTTTTTTTTTTAAAGTAGATAATGGGCAAGTTATCATACCTGAGGATTCCCTGTTTCTTGCATAAACCCAGATCTCTCTAAGACTGTGTCTCACCTCCTTTTAATAGCACTTGGTGAGGCAGACTGCCAAGCCACCAGTTTCTCAGCTGAGCACCCAGACTGGAAAGAAAGAAGCATCTCCACATTAAATCCAACACAAATGAAAAAAACTAACTACACCTGTGAAGACAAATACATAATTTAACTAGCTGTATGCTCACCTTCTCCTCCAGACACTTCTACAGTTAACTGAAAAGCTTTCCTCTCCTCAGAGCTGAAATTACCCATATGGCCGTGGATGCAACAGACACACATATCTGGCTGGCAGACAGGGAGGTTTCCTTCATTCTACCAAAAAACCCAACCAATACTTCCTCACTCTGTGAAATCTATGAAGAAGTAAGCATAACTTTTTTTTTAATGAGACTGTAAAAAATATTTATATAATACCAGTTATTTCAACCTTCTGTTCCCACCTTCATCAGGAAACACAGCTGATACCTTCCATGCAGCCTGCAGGGTTCTCTTCACTTGAAGTTCTATATGAGCTAAAAATGGCATTTTTTCCATCTCCAGTCCAGGTCCCTGGACAGAACGTTTCATTTTTGCCATGCTAGACAAGGAGATTACACAGAGATAACTGTACCTTTCCAGCATCCAGTTCCTTTGCCTTACTTAAGGCAGCAGCTTTTCTTCCAAAACTTGCTTTAAAATACTTCGACAACTTTAAATAACAACTTCCCCTCTCCCTTGTTGTTACCTGATTAATCTCTAAGTTGACCCAAGTGATAAACACATTTGGTCACAGAAAGCTTATAGGTAGGAGTTAACAGCTGTGTCTTTGCTGCAGTTAAAGGTGTGATCACCCCTGTGCAGAGATGCTCTACTAGGTGTCATTTCGGTAGCGCTGGCAGGTGCTTCAGCCCCTGGGTGTTATCTCAGGACACCGGAGGGTTACACTTCTACTGCCCCAGCCTGCTCCACGGCTTGCTCAGAGCCGGCTGCTCCCACCTGCTGCTTGAGGAGTGGGCACACATTTAGCCACATGTCAAAGCCCCCTGTAATGAAAGCCCCAACGTGAGAGAGCCACTAGAAGATAAGGTTGAGGCAAGATATTTGAGACTTCTAGTGGCAATGGGGTGACCACATCCTCCCCATGGGTTAGCAACATTGGCCTGAGCTTAACAGAGCCGAGAAGAGGTGTTCTTATACAGCAAAGGAAAGAGCATGTGAAAATGGTACGTAAGCATTCAACAAGGAGAGCTTTCATATTAACACATTTTACAGCAAGCTTAATAGTATTCCAGTCTACACAACAGCGCGGGCAAGGAAGTCAAGTAAAGTGTTGCAGTCTAACAACATATCTCTCACCTCCACATCAGGCAGATGTCTCAATCTAATACGTTATCAGCAGATGGCACATTTATCAGTATACTGTGGCATAGATCTGTACAGCTGCCAGTGGTTACACTGCAGCTCCAAAGAGGACTGCTCTGTGCAGGCTGTGGTATGCAGTAGAGAGGTCGTGCCCATCATTGAACCTAGGGCTGTGTTTAGGCATGACCACTCAGGAAAGGCAGTGCGAGCATGAGCACTACAAACCACCCTACATCCCATTCTTATTCCTGCTCCTTGGATGTTGCTTGACCCAGGCAAAAAAAATCACTCCTCCGGTGGGGGAAGCTGCCTCTTGAGGGGCTGGTCTGGTCTCGCCACTAAGCTTCCACACTTCCAGGGTCTCGCAGGTGGCTGAGGTCCTGAGATGAGAGCATGCAATGTGGTCTTAAAGATAGGAGATGTTTAACACTTACTGGCCTCCTGCTGCATGGGACCAGCTGCTCTGAAATTACCAGCTGCTCTGCTGGGACAAGGATATTTCCAGCAAAATGTTTCTATGCACTGGGATCTCTGGACTCTAACAGCTTCCATTCAGTAAGAACCACTGTCCTCCATCCCTTGCAGCCTCTTCTTATTTCTCTGCTGCTCTTTCTCCAGTTGTTTTGCAATCCCCCATGCCAGGGACTGCAAACATGTTTTACACACCGTTTCCCAACTCCATGTCAATAGCTCCAGGTGACACATGCAGTGCAAGTAAAAGCTTGCTGACTGTTGACACAATGATGTCTTGTTGACACAAGAGAGGGAAAAAAACAAGAGAGGAGGACTGTTCAAAGATTGATTGTGCATTTTCTGGCCATGAGGAACATATTTGTTCCCCCCTTTATTTCGGCCTCCCCCCCCCCAAAAAAAAGGGGGGGTTAAAGGAAAGTAGCTTGGGTCATATCTCCAACAGAGCTGGCACAGCACTACTGAAACGCTGGCATTTCATCAGTCCCTGCCAGGTGAAGTTCTGCCAGCCTATATAAACACGTGTTTACACAAAATGAGGATCACCCCATTCTTACAAAAGCCATGAATAACTCCAGAAGTAACCCACAGTTGTAGAGAAAATAAAAGGTTCTTATTTCCAGGTTCTTTACCAGTTGCATAGAGTATTTGATCAAATAGTTTTCCTTGCCAACTGACTGGTGACTTTTCTATGGTGCCACTTCAGAACATTTGTTTGGTGATAACAAGCCTTTGTTATTAGCAACTTATCCAAAGCTGCCACAGGTAGGAAGAGATAAACTGTGCAAATAAAGGGGTATCACACACTGCCAGTACTGCTAAGATTATAAAAGGTACATTTCCCCTGAAACAGTCATAAAAAATTTAGGGGTTAACTGTGAACTAAGATGCTGCTCAAATCAATGAAATTCACCCCAGCACAGAAGACTTAACACTCAGGCCACCTTTGAGCCTTAAAAGGGATTTTCTTGATACACAGGCCAGGAACTGGTTGGCTTGACAGGGATAGGGAAAGGTGCTTTACGTGCATGGGGAAGCAGCAGCCTCCAGCTGTCTTGTGGATCCAGTCCAAAGACAATATGAACAGCTTGTTGATTGCGGCTAGCTTCAGAGCAGGCCTCTAATGTACGAGCGTTGGGAGGCCGAACACAGATGAGTCTGTAGAGAGAACAAATCCTGCCTGGGTCGGTCATGGGATCTTCCCTCTGCAAATCTCATCTATCAACTCTGAGTAACGCAGGCTGCGAGGGTGATGCTTTAAATGAAACCACATCCATCCCTCCCCAGACCAATATTTTCCCTGGTATTCTAGAGATGGTGGTGTTTACAGACGACAAGTCACTGATGGCGTTGCTCTGTATTAAACATCCAACAGCGGGCAGATGAAACAATAAAGAGATAAGCCACTCTAGAAAACAGCTAATGTATTTTTTTCACTTGCTGCAAAAGGACTTCTGTCATCTCATAGACATTTCTAGGTGGCAACAAGCTTTTAACATTTTCCCTAGCGCATCACATATGCCATGTGCTGGTCACAGTTTTACAGTTTTATTGCTAGCAAGTTCAAGAAATGCATAGTTTATTGACCATTTTGTCTTGACACACAGTACTAACTCACCAATGCAGTTATCACTCAATTCAGGGCTTGTTATAACATCCCTTCAAAGTAAGAAAGCACGTGCTTTTGCTGGCCTATGCCCAGATACATGCAAATTTATGCAAACACATGCAAATACATGTCTGCTTTTTTGTCAGCGGATGTTGGCAGTTTTGTAGATATGATGTAGTGAGAAGCAATAGCAGAACAGCAGAGAGGAGGGCTGAGAAAGTCGAGAAGATCTCTGCATTTCTTAAGAGCTTTTGTTCAAGTCTGCTAAACAGTTGTTTAAACAGTCCAGGTCTGCGAGACTGACAAGTGCTTTAGAAAATCCCATCCCACTGAGTTAGTCAATGGGTGATCAAGGAAGTTACTGCAGTGATTTAAGACATCTGCCCTTCATCTTATTGTTTGGTCCTGTTAGAAAAAATAACTTGTGCAACATTGAGAAATCAGTGAACTATAATTCAGAACATGTACTGAAGATGAGACACCCTCTGTGAAAGGGTTGTCAAAACATGGCTTTCACTCCCTTCAGGCATCTACCTTCAATCCTATTAACCCGGCAGAGACGGAGAGACACCAGTTGATTGCACAGCAATTCACAAATCGTTTCACAGAAAGAATAAGAAGAATCCGTTAAAACGCCCCCTTAGATAAGAATGGGAATAGGAGAGCACTTACCACATTGCACTCTGACCCTGCTGTGTACAGGCCCAGGGCTCAAAGGTTTTCTACCCTGTCCATGCCTAAAAGCTCTTGAAGACCCAAAGGAAGCCTCTGTCTCCTACACAGGCATTAGCTCAGGTGAGGGTTCAGCTCCCCACTCTGAGGTGCTTCCAGAGCTATTCTTTGTCATCAGAGCTGGAGACTTGGATTGGATCGGATGTCTCAAAGAGGAATCCCTTCACTGGGAAGCACTCAGGAGCCACACGAACCTGCACTGCTGAGAACCTGCCTCATATACTTGCTCTTACAAGCGTCTGTTTTCTTTTCTTGAGGTGGGGAGAGAGACTGTGGCAATGGACGGCTGCTTCAGCTTTCTTCCACAAAGCACTAAGAAATGGGGTAGTAGCAGCTTGCAGGAACCCTCACTTGGAGCTCTTGAGTTTGGATGTCCTTTATCTCAGGTGAAATACAGCCATGGATGACTCCTCAGCCGACTTGACCTCTTCCATCCAGTCTTTTCCCTCTCCTCAGGTTCCTGCATTCCCAGGCTAGCAGGAACAATGGAGGTAACTGCACATCACAAAGGCTTCAGCATTTCAACAAATACCTCTGTACAGGACCTAACAAGAGGCACAGTTCGAGTATGTCTTAGGGCAGTATTTCTCAACCTTTTATAGCCAAACCACCATCTTGTGTTCCACCACCACCATGGGTTTCAGTTGCCACCAAATCAAAGGTTGGCTGTACTTTGCACATTTACTTATTTCTGTAACAGCCATTTGGCTTTGCTTGCCTCCTTGCTTGCAAGCAATGCTTGAGGTTTATTAGTATTCTTTGTTAACAAAATAAAGTTTTCAACCATTTGAAAGCTCATCTTCTGATATCTTACATGCTACTTGTGGTCCACAGGTTGAGAAACACTGTCATCCCACCCTGGTTTAAAGACTCTAGGAACAGGGACGTGTTGGTTAACCATCCTCACAGTTTTTCTAAGAGGCCTTGTGCAATCAGCAAGCTGAAGTTGAAACTATTCCAGAAATCGCAGGCAACCTAGGATCTGGCATTTCGACGACAGGAAATGAATGCAGATGCAACTTTCCCTTTCTTCAGCAAATGCCTAACCTGCCAAAAAATGTAGAAGTTCATAACATACTGTCTGAAACTGTGCGTGCAGACACCCCGATACATACACACACACACTTATATACATGTGTATGTGTAACTAAATACACACATAAACATATCAGAGACTACAATGAGCTCCAGGAGCCTTTTCATACCTGTAGCTATGAAACCCGATCGTCCCTTGAGATTTGCTGCCATTATGAAAGAACTACACTTTGATACCTCCCCAGGTGTATTTGGAGTACCAGCTAATGCCTGCTTTGTGCTCCTCAATTATGGATTTACTGAAGTGGGGAAACCCCCAAGCCTACACCACTGCAACGGCAGACTCATGTCATACGACTTGTCCTCACTGTTGCCCTGGTAAGGACACACAGCTGTGGTGTGCACAGATGTGTTAGAAAGCAGCAGCAATGCGGATCATGTACCTGATCCCCAGCTTTTCCAGAAGGAGCCATGTGGATTGGCTGATCGTTGTCTAAGTTTCGGATGCTCGGGTCTGCCCCGTGGTCAAGGAGCAACTGGATGATTTCTTTCTGGTTCTTGTCACGAGGCAATGCAGCTGCCATATGCAAAGCTGTGTTGCCATGTGCCTAATGCAGTGGAAGAAGAAGAAAAAGAAAAAAAAAAAAAAAAAAAAAAAAAAAAAGAGAAACCTCCTGATAAGCTGTGCCACCTACTCAGAATTGTCCTAGAAATGGAGACCGGTGAAACAAGAGCTGAAGCAGCTTCACACGATTACTTACCGGGAGGCAAGGGAGGGAGTATCCCTGCTCTGTTTCTCCCATGTATGGCTGCTCATGCAGGAGATTTGTGGACTTAGATTTTTCTCTCTGATAGAGCACTACAAATTGGGGGGCTTTGATGCTTTGGGTACAGCTAACAAATAGTCCTGTATCAGCAACATTCCTAATCAGTTTGCAACCCCTCTGCTAAATTGTACCCTCATGTAAGCAGAGACCTGATGAGTTATTTGAAAAAGAGGAGAGAGGCCATGTAACATGCATATTTCTCCAGGAGAAACCAAAGGAACTATTTCACTGGGAAACATTTAAGTCAGTCTAAGAGACTCAAAACACCTTATGCTGTGTTACCCATCACACATGGGCTATGCAAGGATTGACAAGAGCAGACCCATTTGTGCTCCACACATCTCCATTACTCCCTTTACAATCACTTGCAAGTGCCAGAAAGTTGCAGAGAGACCTTGACACAAGCGAAAGCCAGACCCAATAGCGCATAGGTTATACAGGAGGCTCACACCGATCTCTTGGATACCAGGCATCTTTGACTGTGCGAGTCCTCCCAGGTCACCAAACTCATGGCAGTAAAATGAGGTGCTTTGAAAGGCACCAAGCTGTCCTGGTGGTCCAGCTGAGCCAGAGGTTCAGCAGCCCGTGTCCTTCAGTGACTTTGTGTACCATGGACCAAACAGGGCTGCAGGTGGCTTGGCTCTGCAGCAAAATAAATCCTGCCAGGCTCCAAACCTTCTCTTCATTTCTTCCCAGAGTGCTGAAGGTAGTGCTTGGCTTTATTTTCATGGCTTCGTCATTAAGCAGAGACCAGAGGTCAAGGGCCTACTTAAGCATGTATTGACTCCAGCTTTTCCAGTAATAGGATTTGCACAGAAACGATAGACAAAATTCTTTGTGAAGCCACGGGGGGGCGCAGGATGGAGCATGCTGCAATTTGTTGCAGAAAAGCTCTGGTATCACCAGACCGTGTAGAAATCTGTGCCCCTGCCTAGTCAGGTATGACTGGTAACGGTTTTAAATGAGAAAAACCTAATAAGCAAATGCATAAGGCAAGGTATTTTTAGTCTGCAAGAAGTCTCATCTAGGCAGCTGTATATTTTTTCTCTCGGAAACCATCATATATTTGTCGTGAACTTGGAATAGTTGGACACAAATTGCAACATGTATTACTATATATTCCAGTTTTTAAAAGGAACACATATGATTTTCAGGTCCTATTCACTACTGAGACATAGGGGACACTGAAGCACAAAACAAAACAGCAAAATCTTAACAGCTATTCTCAGACAAGGCATTTTTTACAAGCCCTGAACAAACAGATCCTTGTCAATTTTATCATCCCATGGAGTCAAGGGATAGTTACAAGCTCTTTATAGGGCTTCTCATTAAAATAGAAACATCTGCATTTGTTTGCTGCATCTCTGTGGCAGGAGCACTTGATAGCTTCCAAATGCAGGCATGGGGCTAAGAAAACAAGGCAATCCGACAATGCTGATCTTGAAGCCTCCCATTGACTTTAATAGGGCTTATGAGAGACAATGGTCCAGAGCACCAATATGTGGGCTCTAGGAATCTTTCAGGTGAAAAATACCTCAAAGGCCTCAATACTTTTCTCATTGTGAAATCCACAAGGAAATGGATTTGGAATGAGACAATCTCAGCCAGCAGTGGGTGAGCCAGGGAAGCCAAAACATGGACTCCAGCATTCCTGTTTTCTTGTCTTCTTCATACTTGGAAGAGCTAAAAAGCCAGGATGGGTATCTGACAACCTTGCCATCATATTTCTCACTGTCCCAGACAGCTCACCAAGACTGAAGACTCCAAGTGATCCTATCACAAGTAGGAAGCTCTCACAGGATTGTGATCAAGAGACAACAGCAGACTCCCATGGACAAGCTAGCACCTGCTTAATGGGTCTTAAAAGATACAGAAAGAATGCAGTGAAAAGGCAGTGTAAGGCCCTTCACTGTACAGAAAGACAGAAACTCAGTGTTATTACCCACATACACAAAGCAAAACATGTTTCCTCCAGTCCAACAGAAATCTGTAGGGGAAAAAAAACTGTGAAGCTGCCCAGCATCTGCTTCCCAAGTGAGCAACTGATTTGACAGAAAACATTCAATTCCTTTCTGATGGACACAAGCATAGGGATGCTCTAGGGAGTACAAGCAGGGCTAAGAGACTGAAGCTGTTGAAATGAAAAGCTAATGCACTGACCCTCTCAAAACAGGGAGTCCTAGCCTTGTCCTCCCCTCCCTCTGGCCTTTCCTGCTCAAGGGTACCCTTCCACAGAAGCACCCAGAAACACCTACTTAGTCCTGCTGAGAGGGGGCAGCTAGTCAAAGCCAAAGCTCTGGCTGATGGTGTAGAGCGATGTCTCAGCTAAGGCACAGGAATGTCAGGATTTTTGCTTAGGAGGATGGGTGAAGCTGATACATCTGCAAGATAGTGTCACTGCTTGGTATCTGCTCAGAGGTGAAGTATGGGGCAGGAAGGGGATGGGTGACACAGCAGCAGCCCTCAGAAGGTTTCCAGCTTGCTTTATACAACCTAGGAATGGCTGTGCCTCCAGAAACCCTGCACTGAGGAACCAACGTTAGCAAAACTTTAGCTCAGTAAGCAGAGCTGTACAGAGTGCCTAAAGCAGGGTCTCGAGCCCCCAGAGTCAGGGGTGGTCTACTTGCCACGGTGCCTACGCTCCCGCGTGCTCAGCAAGGATGCTGCCTTGCTTCAAAAGCTGGT
This sequence comes from Balaeniceps rex, assembly GCA_013401315.1. Taxonomy (NCBI): domain Eukaryota; kingdom Metazoa; phylum Chordata; class Aves; order Pelecaniformes; family Balaenicipitidae; genus Balaeniceps; species Balaeniceps rex. The sequence goes on along the minus strand of VYZW01040378.1, from coordinate 46,439 downwards.
TTCCCCATGCTTCACCTGCCTGGCGATGTCAGCCACTGGTTCACTGCCTGTAGCATGCGTCTGTCTTCTGTTATTGCTCCTGGCAGCTGTTAGGGCTTGGTAGGCCCTGCAAATATTTTGATTCTCCAGGCTCAAACTTGCAGGCAGCCATCACAATAACCAGTTTGTGCCCAGGCACAAACAGAGCCAGAAGGCTTGCAAATAACATTTAAGGCAGAAAGAGTTACCGTCTCCCTTAACTGAAATTAGCTTTGTCCTTCCTATGGATAGCATGTTTGACAGGAGAGATTACTCGATATGTGTCTGCCCTAAACTGCCATCTTTCAGTATTACATTGCTTCCAACAGCAAACCATTGCATCATTGCAGATCTGTTTTCTCAATCTTCAGCTTAATGTAATAAAGTTCATGTTCCTCCCCAGGTAACCGCTTCCCACGTCCTTCCTCTTCCCTGGTTACCTCTCTCTCTCATTCTGTCAGCTTCTGCCTGCTGGGAAGAGGGGCCTGCATTTCACGACACAACTCAGAGTTCAAGCCAGGCACTGCTTTCCAGGTGAATTGTCTATTTACTGGAAAATGCAGTTTCAGGTTAAAAAAAAAAAAAGTTCAGATTCACAGACTGTTGCTCTTTCGCTCCAGAAAAAACGTGTGTGGGAAAAGAATAACTGGTTTCTGCAAGACCCCACAGATGTCCTGATGCCTCTGTCTGCATGCAGCCTCCCACCACAGCAGAACTCTCACACGGCTCTCAGCAACTCCTCTGCCCGTGGATGTGCACACAAATCCTGTCCACGGACGGCCTGACTCACCTTGTTGTTTACAAAGTCCTTGGACTTGAAAGCATTCAGCTCCAAGAAGTATCTGAGCAGGGAGATGTTCCCATCCTGGACTGTATAATGAAGGACTGTCTTGTTGCTTTTCACATCCTATTTGAAAACACAAAACCCAAACAAAATAAGAAATGTTCTGCAGAACACCCTGAAGATACTATATAAACCCATCGGAGAAAAGTCCAGGCCAGCTCTACAGCTAAGGTGGAGCACCTCCTTCCCTTCAGCGGCCCTCTTACTGTTCAGTGTTTGCTTCAGGCTGCAAGAAAGTCTAATTCTGCAACCAGTCACTTGAAAGGGGAACAGGCTTGGTCCTTCTGACAGCAGTTAATTCCTTCTCCAATTCTATGGTTTGAGCATAGCATAAACGTCAGGGAGGGCAGGGGAGAGTTCTCATACAAACAAACAGCATATGGATGACCGAGCTGATCCCTTACCCGGCTGTAGATGGAGGCTCCCGTCTGCACCAGGAGGTGGATACAGGACTCCAGCTCTTCGCTCCGGTGCTGAAGATCTTTCTGCTGCTCCTCCGTCAATGTCTGGCAACCCTGCTCCCGGAGCAGGGAATTGTGGGCCAGAACAGCACAGTGGAGTGGGGTATGGCCTGGAAAACCAAGTACGGGAGGAAGGTAACAACAGTCCCAATGAAGACATTGATGTACAGAGAGGAAGCAAGGGCTGGCGGGGAGAGCGTATGCGTCTCTGCACATGTGTTGTTAAGGCACGAGCCCTTCTCTGGTTTCAGAGGTACGATATTGGCCGTATAGACATTTTATGGGGCACTCCAGCACGTGCTCAGTTCCAGTTGTGCATTGAATCACCACTGAACCATCAGCACCATTGAATTCTGTGGCATTTGAGCGCACAGCAACAGCTCTCCCCCAGGCAGTTTCTGAGGCCTCTCTGGCCTCCTAGCACACCACCAAAATACCAATGAGCATCAGCCAATGAAATAGGCAATACAGTTTTTCATTTTTTTTAATACCACTATAAAATATTTGTACAAAGGGTTTTACCTTCAAAATCCTTCATTTCTAAATCAAGGGGGAAACCTAGCGACAGTATAACCTAGAAGCAACAGAGACATGGAAAATTTTAGTTCAGCAGAATACTGTCCAAGCCAAAATCAGTCAAAACTAACAAAATTCAAAAACAAGCAAAGAAAAAAAATCAAATAACTATCATTTAACTACAAACTAAACGCATATTTGACACTAGATTTCAGTGCTGTGAATCTATTTCCTAACAGGGACGTTCAGGGTTACGCAAGATGATCACGTTCCCTAGTTTCCTAAACCCCACCTAAGTATAGTATCCTATTAGATTCTCAGTTCAGAACAGTAAAATTAAGTCACTGCCCCCAGCTCAAGAGTGCTAGCCTCCTCACTTTAAGCAAAGGCCCCAATAACACCCTTTCATATTTATTCCGAGTTATTCTTGGCAAGGATAAATGAAAATCTCTCCTTGACTTGTACAGCCAAACTTTATTACCTAAACGTTTGCTGACACTGGGAATTCTCAGACTGGATTTATTTACCTTTTGTTTTTAATGTGCAGCAGCTGTGCAGCAGTGTGACAGGTTAAAACCACAGCTTGTTGCAATGGCTGCAGCAATGAGGATGCAGAGCCTATAGATGGCACGAAATAGTGATCTGGAGATAAGGATTGCTTGGATTTAGCAGAGAGTAAAAGTTCTAAAACTCTTTAACCTAAGAAAACTATAGATTTTATGTGATGCAGCCAAGTAGCTCCTTGTCTATATTATTACAGATAATGCATATTTTGCTCTTGATCGAATAAAGCAAGTTGTTCACATTACAGCATCCTGGCTGAGAATTTTTGCATTGCAGTGACTCATCGAGAACCTTGTCAAGTTAGACAAGGTGCAGGACAGAATCCTTGTGCTGAAAGATTAGCCAGAACGGTTAGGGCTTGTGCTCTCTTTTCATAACAATATTATAATATATACGGATCAAATATTGATAAGTAGCTCTGAGCTGCCCAATGATTAGAGATTAGATGTTTAATCCATTAGAAAAAACAATTAAAATAAACAAACAAACAAACCATAAAGTATTTCATGGCTTTAGCCGCACCAAGAAGAAAGCCTGTATGCATTTCCCTTTTTATGTCAAGGGGGAAAAAAAAACCCAAAGCCAAACCAAAAAACAAAACACGAACCACCACAAGGCACTCTGGGAGGCTTTGTTGGAATCATCTGGATGTAAAACACTTTTCCGCACTGAATGAAACACCTGTTTTCCAAAGAACTCGCAATGTTACACATTAACTGCCTGCTCATGACTTAACCCAGGGCGTGTGCAAGGCAGAGCTAATGAATACTGGAGAAGGACTGCCAGCATCCCAGGTACCCCCTGGCACTTCCACTGACACATCCCTCATCCTCAGAGGACCCTGTGCCCTGCCCTCAGGTGAACTCATCAGCAGCCACCCTGCTGCAATGAAACTCTGCATTGACGCTGCCCATACTCAGTCCTGGCACGAATCAAGGAAGGCACGTTTTATTAATTCCATTTTATGGACAATAGCTAAGCATCTAAGAGACACATTGCAGTATGCTTATCTCTGCTATGTGATCCCTTCAAAAATTCCCACAGTGCCTTTTCTGATGTGCTAATTTGCTCTTCAGGGCTGTTAGAGTCTGGCTGGCACACAACTTAGATGTAGAGCCTGTCTACAGAAAGATCTATGAAGCAGTAGGGAAGCAAAGATCTAGTCATATAAGTCATGAAAGCTCTAGTAGATTCTGGCCATACAGGATTGTCTAGTTTCTCTCACACCCTGGAAAATCTTCTCGATGCATCTTGGTTTGGCATAAAATCTGAAAAATGTGTCTCATTTTGAAGGCTGTGGCTGTGCTGGCTCTGTCTGCAGGGTCATCATCTGCTCTCTCTTCAGCTGGCTTGAGTCTGGACAAAATTTGTTGCTCCCATCTGGATGACACTGACATCAGGGAGGGGATTTCATGCTGGTATTGTTGCTCCCTCTCCTCACACCCCAAAGCTGCCTGCAGCCTCTGGGGAACCCCCTCCCATGCATCCATCTATACAACACTGGGGGCTCAAGCCAGAGCAAGCCCACTCTGCCTGGCGTGCCATCAGCAGATTTAGAGCTATGATCTGCAGAACAAATTTCTTTTCCCCCACAGATATGCTAAAGCCATTTCCTCTGTAACAGGAGGCTGATGTTAGCTGCAAGTATAGTCCTAAAAGAGGAATAACCTGGAAAGTCAATTCCTAACACAATGGAAAAGGAGACTTTGGTCAGTCTTCATTGCTTACTGACACCTTGCCTTCCGAGACAGTTATTTGAAAACACCAATATTGAGACTTTATTGTAGGTTTATATTGCTAGCAATTAAAACCATAAAAGCTTTTCCTACCTGAAGAACTTGGTCATACCCATATGTTGCAGCAAGATGTAAAGCTGACTGCCCTTTGTTGTCTACAGCATTGACATCTGCTCCTGTCTGGATCAAATCATAGACAATAGCTGGCTGCCTGGCAGTGACGGCCACCAGCAGAGGAGTCTGAAAATAGCAGCACAGCAGATAAAATGTGAGAGTCTAGAAGCAGATGCTATCATAAAACAAGGAACGGGGAAACGCAGACTGGTATCTAGAATCCCAAGGATTGTGGTGCAGAAACCAAAGACATCTCACAGACAGATTTTGAATCCCACATATTAGGGCCCATGGCGTCACGAGATGGGGAGCATTTCCCATCTCCTGCTGAACTCCCTCTAGTGTTCTTCAGCCCTAGTTTGGATGACAACCCAAGTCCAGCATTTTTGAAACACTGTTTATGTCAGGTGCAGCACTCCTAGCATAAATCTGTTGTTCATAAAACCTTTGGCCTCAGAGACTACTGCCAACATACACATCTTTTCCTGGACTAGTGTTGTCTTAGACCACTTTATGAACCATGGGCTGAAGAGCGAAGAAGCTCATTCTCATCTGACCTAATTTTAGGATCCTGCCAGAGGCACCTAAGCAAGGCATATCAATGCCCAAGGCTTCCTTTGCAGTAACAGAGAGACAGAGCTGGATTTTTCAGGGCATCAGTTGCTCTCAGTTACACAAAGCCCATGCCCATCCCAAATACCGCTGTTTGCAGGAGAAAGTGGTCCGTATTACCTTTCCTCTGTGTTCCTTGGCATCAAGTCTTCGCAGCAATTTCATGCGCTCTGCAGCTGCCAATGTATACGCCCTCATACCTTTAGCTGCATAAATATGTAGAATTCTAAGACAGTAAATAAAGACACCGATCACTGCTTGGCCATGAACCACCCTAGGAGCAAACAGTTTTACAGGGTAGTATAGCCACTTTGGGGGTTTTATACCCAGTGTTCCACAAAACCACGCCATAAGCCCCAAAGGATTTGACCTTGAAAGCACCCACTCCCATGGAAAGGGCTTCCTACCTCAAAATAACTGCAGCTTTCAAGATCCCTCAGCACTCCTGAGCTTTGACATGCTGCTTTCCTTTCCACTTCAGCACTTTCTTTCAGGTGAGATTCGCCCTTGTGCTGGGAGGTATCCAAGTCCTCCACAAAGCCTAGCGTCAGGGCCCAGTGTACCATATCGAATGTTGTATCACTTGTTGGGGTGATATGGCCTTGTATGCATTGGTGATATCTTACCATCCAGGGTAACAAACAGCCTCTTCTAAATGGTGTATTTGTAAACAGTCTGTTAAGCTCTACGTCTTTATCAAAACTACTGGTGAGAGGGACCTCAAGTCCTTATCTTGTGCATAAGACAAAGAGTTGTCACAATGCATAGCAGTTATGGGCTTGCTGGTGACGTGGCCCTTAGCGACGGGGAAAACACTTCCCTGCTTCACTTTGGTTGCCTGGCTCTATGGCTGGAGCTGCAGAGAATCACACAGAGCTCCTCGCCACTTCCATTCCCCCAGGTCCTATTTGCAAGGGTGCCGGGCATGCACAGGTAGCTCTGCACTTCCCCTTTGCCCAGGAGGAGACCATCCTACAGGCAGTCATACCAGCCCCTGGGTTTGTTTCGCTCCAGACAGCAACATACGATACTTTTTAGTCAGAAGGTGGTAGGCAGTTGTTTCTTTCCTCAGGTAATTTTGTACCCCAGAGCCACACCTTGCAATTTCAGGAAGTAGAAATGCAGCTTTATGGCTAGTCTGATCTTCAGTCAAGCTCAGCATTAGCTGTGGCTGCACACCCACACATCCCCAGGGATGCCAACAGAGGATAACAGCGATTGAGCTAACATCTGAACTGCAGGAGTACTTCTGTGAGTCAGGACTGCTTGAGTAAACAGTGCCTCCAGGCCATATTTAGATCATGGAGTTCCTCCTTAGTCTGCCTTAACGTGCAAAATTAGCAGAAAGTCTAACAGCTAATCTGTGACTCTAACCTGTACGTATGTTATTGAACTAGTTGATTGCTAAACCAACGCTGGGTTGCCCTTTTGGATAGGAAATAAAACACTCTAGGCATATGAAAGTTACTGTAGATCTTTATTGAAAAAGATTTTGTCTTTTTCTAACCAGAACAACCCAGAAAGAAATTCTGAAACAGTTCATCATTGTTTTATATTCACACACAGAATTTACATACATTGGAGTGAAAGAAATTTAAAAGCAATCTTAGCAACCGCAGGCTTGATTCACAACTGCGTTATCCCAGTTTTACCTACTGAATGTCTTTGTACTTATAAAACTGGAGTAAGCAGTGGTGAACTAAGCTCCTTCTAATTAATTTCTTTGCTGGGTTTTTCTGCAAATGTAAGCCACTAATTTCAATGCACCTGAGCTACTGCTATTTTCAAACAACTTTATGATCACTTACATGATCTCTTGCTTATATCTTCCAGATTGTCAATATTAAATAACAAAATATTCTTTGAAAGTCCTCAAGACTTTCAACCTGAGCTTGCAAACCTCACTCAGGCATAAACTGTAAGGTCACTTGAAATATTGCCTGGGTGGCAACTTGACACCAGGTAATACACAGTGCAATAAATTATTTCGCAGTTAGTCTTGCAAATAATAAAATCACCTAAGGATCCTGGGCTTTAGAAAGCAGAAAAACCCAGAGAAATTGTGTTCACCAGCCAAGAGTCCCTTGTTTATTAAGAAAACAACGAACAGAGTTAAAAGGGGATATACCTCCTGCAAATATATTTGCCTGTGGCATGGCACTCCTGAACATCAACAATAATATTTACAGTTGCATCAGAGGAAAAAAGTAAAGCTACTCATTCTCCAGGAAAGAAAATCAGAAAGCTATAAAGAAAATGTGTGCACCTGTGGGCCTGGGAGACTACAGCACAGAGAAACTTTCCATAGCAGTAAGGCACAAGAGAGGTCACTAAGGTTCCCTGGCTCAGCACAACATCACCGACTTCACGCTCAAATGCTACAGAACAAACAAAAGTATTGCTGGCTAATAGTAATGCCATGAATTCCTTGTTAGACTGCAGTCCAGATTTTGGAAGACCCTGTCTTCTCAATGATCTCCTGATATAGGGTCATGTCTTGCAATCCTGACTCAGGCAAAACTCCCGATGACTTCAGTGGGACCAGGATCTGTCCATTGGTAGAACATGCAGCATTACCAGCCAGCCACAAAATCAGCCCCCCCATCTCGAAGGTGGATATTTGAGAGTCCAAAAACATTCTGCAGCTGAAAGACCATGACTCCAAACCACTGTCCCACACCTACATGGCTGTCTTCAATAGCAGACAAGGTGAGACCTTCAAGTTACACCTTTGCGTGAACTCAAATGTTTCATCTAGGCTACTTTGTGTTGCTCTGTAAATAGGAATGTCTGACTGCACCGGCATTTAGTTCAGCTGTACTGATTTTTTGTCTTCAGACTAATGCACCTACCTGCACCAGTAGAACAAAACTACACTTTACATTTTCCTATTTTCCAAAGGAGCAGTTCAATTTAGCAAAGAAAAACGTCAATTTAGGCCCCAAAAATTTTAAAACACTATAAATAGTGGCCTAGATCAGGTGGAGGTTCCTCCACAGACAGGACAAAGACACACACACACACAAGGCATTTACACTGAGCTCTGGAAAGCAGTCCTTTTGAACTAGGTCTTGCCAATATTTAGAGGCAAATGTACCCTCACCAAATGGTACAGTTGGCCATGGCTACACTATAGCATGTCAATTTGAGACTGTGCCCTGTGTCTGAGGATGAAAGTCACCTCGTGCTGATGCTGAGCACAAGAACAGTATGCAGTATCGAAAGCCTGCCTGGGAGAGGTAGCAGGAACTGTAACAGCAAAGAAATCTTGTGCTGGGCCCCAGGACAAAGCAAGTTTCACACAACGCACAAGTTATAGTGTGCTAGAGGTGGACACCAAAATCACAAGTAAAGTTCCCACCCCACCCACCAGCCTGCTTTTCCTCTGTACTCAAAACTCACTGCGGTGCCAGGTGGAGTATTGAGTAGGCGAGGATCAGGCCCCAGATGTGCAACTTAAAGCCCTTCAACAGAGAGAGCATGGTTTAAAACATACGTATCATTGTCTTCATCTTCTAGAAGCAGCTTCTCAATGGGCAGTGTGCCGATGACTCGTCTGGCATCCTCCAGCTCCTGGGGGGCTGGCTCAGGAATGGAGATGGGCAAGGGTACAAACTGCGGCCCGGAAAGCGTGGAAGAAGCTGGCTGGTACTGCAAAGTGGAGGCTGGCAGTGCAGAGAGGGGTTGTGCCCATGGAAAGTACGTGAGAGGTGTCTGCTGATCCGTCACCTCGAGCTGAGGCACTACAGCAGGGGTGGTGCTTCGGGGCTGTTAAAATAGAAGAGAAATAACACAAAATAAAACAATTGGCCAGGTGGGGCAAGGGGAGGACACAAAACAACAGACTAAGGATGCTCAGTCTCACTTTTAACATCCCTTTTCCTGTCTCTGGGTAAAGCGTTATACTGAGCGTGACAGTTTTCCCACGCTGGCTCCCATGAGAGCGGTGGCTGTGGGTGTCCCAGGTGCTTGCTGCCAGTAGCTCACACTCACGTCAAGTTCCCTCTAGCTTTCTGTTCCCACTCCCACCCTCACTGTAAGCCCATGAGACAGCTACACCCTGTGCTGAAAACTGCCTTCTTTGACAGTCTCTCTTGCAAGTTGGGCACAACTTTGCTGCCACAAGGCTGAAGGCAGTTTATTCTGGCCTCTGCAACAGTCCATCCTGACCAGCCCCTGCTGTTTCAGCAGCTGAACTGAAACATTAAAAGGAAAATAAGCTGCTTGAGTTCAATTGAAACACAATTCTCTGCCCTTCTCCACTAAGGAAGAACAAATCACCTTGGGCCAGCCAAACAGAGTTTGTCCAGCCTGAAACCGAATCTTCTGCCATGTTTACATACTATTTTGGCCTCACTCTTCCATCTTTAAATCGCAATTCTTGAGAAATTTATTGCCAAGTCATTTTTCCTGCCTCACCTGGTGGATGTGTTTCCTGGAGACCCATTTACTTTTTTTTTTTTTTTTTTTTTTAAAGTTTGGGATTAAATAGTGAAGAATCCCCTGGATACTGCTCAGATCCCTGGTGGGACTGTGTCCAAAGTACTTGTCCAGACAACAGCATTTATTGACTATAATGTGCATCCACTCGTGAACTACTTTAATCCTGCTTCCTCAGGTATTCTAAATGCAAGCTGAAGAACAGCTCCTGAAGTTGGAAGTGATGACAACAGTAAATGTAACATTCCCTATTATTATGCTTGAGCTGCAAACAGTATTCTCCTACTGTAAATAACCGTTCATAGACTTGAACAAACTCAGGGCAACTGGCAGCCCTGCTGCTGACTTGATGAGAGATGACTCATTTCCCAGGACAACAGCAAAGAACAGTGTATGTGTTAAAAACGTGGAAAGTCTGGAGGAGTGCAGATAGCTGGGGCAATGGCAGTGCAGTATGCCTGATTTCACTGCAGCCACAACTTTTTGTCCTGCTCAAACCATACTAATGTCCAGCACAGTGCAGACAGGGCCAGTGCAAGAACAACTATGTGGCATGGACACAAAGACACACAACATTATAGTAATTAAATAAATTATACTAATTCCATCCAGCACTCCACATGATCCTTGCTAGAAGGTGGGGAATTTGCTGTCCTTTATACCCAGGTGTGTTTGACTTACTGCAAAATTGGTGATGAGCGGTTGAGAAGTATAAGTCAGAACAGATGAAGGTCCAACCAGCGTGTAACTGGGACACATAGGCTGAACATACATATCTGCTGTGTATGGACAGCTGACTGCTTCGTGGGACACATAATCGGGGTAAGTGGTCCACTGAGTCAAAGGCTGTAAGGACGTGGGAGAGGGCTGAGAGATCCAGCCAGAACAGAGTGCTCCTTCATCCGTGACAGGCAATGCAGAGGCAGCAACATCCATATCAATGCAAGGCTGGCCTAGAAAACAGGAGAGGATTAAAGCCCAGTTCAGCATAACCTTCCCTGCAGCAGGGCTGACAAACTCTTGGGAAGTCAGGGAAACATTACCCATTGGTGAATAGGAAGGAAGTGGCTGATGGGGCAAAACAACCTAGAAGAGAGAAGAAAAATACCCAGGGATTAAGACCATAAGCATTAAATTCAATCCCCTCTGAGAAGCACTGAGCGCGTTAGCTATTATCAGCTGATTATCAGCTACTACTTTAATGTCAGTACCTGAATGCTCCCACTGCCTCCACAGAAGGGCCAGGAGAACTGAGCCTGGCAGCCAGTACACATAGCCCCGGCCCTGTTCACGGGCCTAGCCAAAGTACAGCTGCCCCTTCAGCTCCAGGGGCCTTACATGGTATTGAAACCTTGTGTCGCAGAGGGAATTCCTCTTCAGAGAGGAGCCGCTCAATCTGCTTCCACCCGGGAGGACAGGTAGAGGTAGGCTGAAACTAAGAAGCAGATAGCCAAGGATGGCTCTGGCTGATCTCTTTTTGTGCTCTTCAACGAGCTGCTTAACTTCCAAGCCACTTTCTAGAGTTAGATCCTGACAAGTGCAAAGCACTTTCACCCTTCCATTAAGTCAATGGTGATCGAAGGTGCTCAGCACCCTAAAGGCACTCCGCCTAAAGTGAAGATGTATTTAATGGTATCTCCAGGTAATATGAGGCTGCATTGCCTTCAAAATGCTTTAGAGATGCAAAGATTTCTTTCATTGACAAAGTGTTGCCAGCTGGTGCCAGGGCTGGTCAATCATTTAGCTACTGAGGAAGAATTTTCCGCCTGTGTTTGTTTTTCCTCTTACCGTTGTAGCTGCTGTTGCGCTGGCATTATGAACGTTTCCCCGTTTCCTTTTCAACAGCTCTTTCACTGGCTCTTTGACACGGACACCTTGATAGGGGCGAGGCTGTGGCTGCTGTTCTGGAGCAGAAGCTGAGGTAAAAAAAAAAAATGCAGGTGACATTTATTTTCCTTTCCTACCATTGCAGAGAGCCAAAATCCCCATGGCAGCCTGCTTGTCTGCAGGCTGTACTAGTCAACGTGGCTGGAGTCCGGACACATAAACATTTTCTTCCTTAGCTAATGATGTCTTTTGGCCCATACGTGACATCAGATGGCGTACGCCTTCTCTCTACCTTTGCTGCTTGGATGCTGTGACTGCACAGATGGATCATGAGGACAACCTAACCCGAAATAAGTATGCTTGCAATTCCCTCCAGCTGTTAAGTAGCCACAGCAATATCGAGAACACTCAACCCTTTGGGTTTTTTTGCAAAAGAGCATTCATACATAACTCACAGCATGAGAGCTTGCGCAGGCCTCGCAGCCGGGATGGTCTGGAAGCCAGAGCTGGCGGTTTCCCTGCCGCACTGGCAGGTGTTTTTATGGTCTGCAGAAGCCCTGTCCTGTCAGGCACGGGGTGAACATGTTTTGTTGAACAAATAGGCATATTGCTCTAGACATTTATGAAAGCCAGGGAGGACGTAGTACAAGGAAAAGGGGTTGCTGCTGTTACACAGAGGATAATACTCCATTCCTAAAAGCAACGGCTATCAACAGACCTCCACCTCCCTCTGGGGATATATTTTATACACAAGTGAAATGAGAGTAGCGGTGGCGAGCCACACACTCTAAAGGGAGGTGAAAAAGGGCATCCTTCTTCAAAACTTACCAACTAAGTGGACAAAAAACAAAAAGAGAGAGAGGCAACAAGCAAATGTTGGTTTTCCTCAAACTGTCTCTAGACTAAACCTTTGATTCTGCTGCCTTCAATGAGGTTTCAGTGTGTTAATTGTGATGTTCTACTTTTTTTTTCTCCTTAATACCTGAGCCTGAAATTCTGTTTTCTTTAGGCTTCTGACAAAAATAGGGTGTTTATTTTATTCCTCCTGACTTCACTTGAGTGCATCTGCTTTATGCTGCTTCAGTGCCACTGATCTGCAGTGCAGCGATTTACACCCACCCGAAGGACAAATCAGACTGCGTATATCCAACAGGCGTATAATACAGATTGATTAGTAGATATCTAGCCTGTGACATACCATAATCGCTGACCAGGTAGATATATAAAAAAGTAGAGATTAGATATTCAAGAGAAATACATTATATTCAGTACTTAGACGCAAGCTATAAATGCAACCCAAATTAGAAAAGCATCCTCATTTGGAAAACCATTTAACTCATCACTAGTTTGACATGCATACTTCATAGCTTTTAAGAACAGGCAGGTATACTTAAGTGCCATCCTGGACCAGAGTCATGTTTCTGTTCCAAACAGAGCTTTGCTCATAGCCTGGCCACGAGGTTTACAATTTGGTGAGCTGGGATGTGACACAGCTTTGCGGACAGTTATATTGACAACAAATCTCAGAGTTTATACCATAAATTCCGATCCGTTTTGAAAAGTAAAGCTTACAGCCAGCTAAAAAAGCCTATCACAAAGCCTTGTGCCAAGTGAAAGTAGAGGAAGCACAGTCCTTCAGAAGCCGATATTTTCAGTCCATATTTTACGTGAAGTATTTGGAGGCAACTGATAGCAGAAGGAAGCCACAGGATATCAAAGCTCGGGGGGGCAATATTTGTGAAGGCACTGATAGCAGTAGTGGCTACCTGCCCCTTTTTACTGCACTTTGATTTGTAAATATGCTAATCAATAAGTTTTCATTTCTAAAGATCGCAACTGGCCTTTGGTTTTATGAAGTACAGGTGGATATCCAGCTCAAATCTTAAACCTAAAATATTATTCCACCCAGGAAGCATTTATTCAAATTTACATTCTGTGCTTCACATCACAGAACGAGATGAAGCCATTTGACTTCTGATCATCTCTCCCAGTTACATGCAATTATATGCACACTGAGATGTTCCTGTTACACCTTTCGGGGGACAAAAAAACTGAGTCTAAATACAGACATTGTAAGTCAACCTCAAAAAATATTTAACAGAATAAACATCTCTGCTTTAATTTAAAAAAAAAACAAATGAAATACTTCTTTCCTTTCAACTTTGCTCTACCGTTAACTCTTCCTGACTCACTACATACCATTTAATCATGAAATCTTGATTGGCCATTATAAATACTTTTGGTACCAGACAGCTATGTGTTGAACTGTTGTCTTTGTTACCTTTACGCATATTGGGAAAATACTTTGCTTTAAAATAGCAGCTGAAGAAAAGATGATTTTTCAGCCTTTGCCTGATCTACCTTTGCTTTCTGTGGACATATTTTGTGGGACTTGAAATTGGGTTACTTTCATTCTCATGAATCCCGTGGCTTTGGAAATGCAGTTTACAAAGAGAATTAAGGTCACTTTAATTCTACATACAAGCATCCACAGGGGCTTTCAATACAGTTCCCATTTTGCTTTTTAAATTTAATGGCTATTAATTTATCTGAGTACAAACAATAGACAGTGCTAACAAGTGCTGTGGTATGAGCCGTACTGAGAACTCTGAAAAGGAGCTGAATACTAGATAGGAGGTCTGAAATAAAGACCATCACAAAGGTGCTTTCTTGTTCTTATAGGAGATTTATTTACATTTGGAAATTATTTATTTGTACTTTACTGAAAAGCTCTTCAGTGTCAGACATTGCTGCTGTTCTTTATATTGCGTGAAAACATCAACTCCGCCAAAGCAAATATGAGCTCTGCTATAGATTGCATGAGAGACAGATCTGTACCTCTTGGGTAGTATCCTATCCCTGAGTCATCACACTGATTTCAAAGGACCTCCTTGCAGAATTAGGGTGGGGAAGGATGGCAGTTTCAAGCTCCAGGTTTGGGGGATGGGAAAGAAGAAATTTACTGTAAAAGCTGACAAATATACCTATTCAGAGTTTCCGGTGTAAGCAGAGTAACCAACAAAAAAAAAAAAAAAGAAGAAAAAAAGAAAAAAACCCCAAAGTCTGCAGAACATATTTCGGTTCCCCCAAGCTGACCTCCAGAAATAAAAATAATGCTAGCACAGCTGCTTTTCCACTGTTCAAGTATGTACCACGTCTGAGCATTACAGATGAACCACAGCAAAATTACTTTTGGCTTCAGTGTACAGTTCTTCATAAAGCAAAAGAAATATGATCATTTAAAAATAAAAGCATTTTGAGAAGCAATAAGAATTAAAATATCCTTGTAAAGGAAGTACCTGGATTTAGTAGTCTCCAACTCCTTGTACCAGGGTTGTCTTAACAAACTATCAAGCCTGCTTTGGACCAAGTTTCAATTATATTTTTATTTAAGTCATGAGCTGCAAATGCACCAAGGTCCACATGCCCAAATTCCATTCAAACAAGTAAAAGGAACAGCAGTGCATGTGCTCAAGTGCCCACTGTGTTCTGGCTTGTCTCATACAATTCAAGGACCACAGAACAGCCATATGCTGTTCCTTAGTAGGCTCTGGATCTTGATTTGCAACTGCTCTCTGAAGTTGGAGCAGTATGAAGCATCAGAAGTCAAGAAAGAGAAGGAATCTAATCCAACCAGTAGGAAGCTTTGCAATAGCTTCTATGTGTAAATAATTTTAGCTCATTGCAATGCTTTTGTCAGGCTGCCTTACAAAACCATGGTGTGTGTATACGCTCAGGCTCCTTTCTGTCAATGTTATCACTTACTGTATTTGTTGAATGTCGACAAAAGCCTAGCACAAACCTTGAAGACTTTTGAGTAATCTTTCAAACTCTGGATAACACAACAGCTAATGAAAAGGTACCAAATGCAGCAGTCCCACTAGCTCTAAGTATCAAGCAACAACATAAGAAAGTCCATAATGATCTTTGATTTCAGACCGCTCTGCAACTCAGCCTGAAAGTGTCCAGACTGCACGGACAAGGTTGAAGGTTGCCAGTTTCCATGGACTCTGGATGAAGATTTGACAACTCCATTAGTGTTGCTGTTAAGGTCAACACATTCATCTCTCTACATTGGTTATCCCTCTGCCAATTGGTTTGCACCTAGGAAAAAATACAGTTTTTCCTGCCGAGTCCAAGTTGTGCTGAACATAGCAGGCATAGCCAATGGGGATCTTGCTGTTTACTTTTGGGGAGCAGCTCCAAGCCCAGCTCATGGGCTGAGAAGAGCTTCAGGAACATGCTTCACAAGACCCCTTGCCCAAGGCGAGCAAAACACTGAGCAGACTAAGGTGTTGGGTGGTAAACCTATAAAACCTGGCCTTCAGTTGTTTGTGCTTTGAAGAACCTAACTGAGAGATATCCACAGCATCTAGTGCAACAGTCAACAGCATCCCATTTATGCATGATATTTGTCATCCCCAGATTTTTGTCAGTACACTATCTATATGCAGATACAGTCTTTTTAAAGATACCTGCTTCTTAATAACACCCATGAAATGCTGGTCTGAGTAAGATCAGACAGGGAAAGCATACCAAGACATTGCCAAACAATTAAACTAAGCAACTTCAAAATACATGTTCCTCTACATTTTTATTTGAACATTGCTGAAATTGGAGGGAAGATAATGGCAAAACAGCTGTTGGAAGACTGCAAGTATTGAAGCGTGACAAGTTTCAGATCACTAAACTTCATATTAGCACCACTGGCCTTCACACACACATGAACTGCAGATCAGTTTAAACCTTCATCCTTTCAAACAAGTCAGAACAATTTCCCATCAGGCCGATTTTCTGTTTGAAATACACTGCTAATCTTCAAGCGTTTGCATGACTACCTGCCTGCAAGAGCAAATGACACACTTGTCACTGTTTCAGAAGATTTACTGTTTCTTTACTCACACACAGACATGTGATAAGCTTATCAATCGATCAGCGTTAACAGTGTAAATATTTTTCTCTTTTCTTCTTTCACCTCCAGTATAATAAAAAATTGAAAAGAAACACAGTAGAAAACTACTTCTTATTTGCAGTAACCCCAAAAAGCAAACAGTAACTCTTGAATAACAAGAAAAATTTAGATTTCAATTAACAAACCAGTGAGTTTCAGGCTTGGATATTGAAGACCAAATTACTTTAGGCAGCTGCTGACATTTTTACCATACATAGGGAACTTTGGCTAATAAAAGGAAAAAAGTGGCTTAGCTTTGTATACACTACTTGGATGCTTAGACCCTAATCAAAATCTTTTTACAATAAGACATCAATGCCCATTTAGCAATGGACTAAATATTTCCATCATGGTTGTCTGCATTTCACATTGACTTCAGATACAGAACCCTTCAAAAATATAGTTTTATAAGTATTAGAGCTAGTAATATTATTTTGGGTCTGTTGCTGCTTTGGTGATGAATCATGTGATCAGAGCTGACATCAGAACTGAAATGGCTGCTTTTGTGATGTTGATAACGTTCCACAGTACATCATGGATCACTGTGAAAAACACTTTAATAAAGTGCTCTTAACAGCTAAGGCAGACAATCCTTTGTATGAGAATTATTTAATCAACTCCCCTTCTATTTACATCCAGCCTACCTAACCATCCATCGTAGTGGATCAGCGAGGAAAGACAAGGAAATCTAAGTCCAATTCTTAGTTCTGCCAGGATGCCTGTAGAAAGTTGAGGGAAGGGTCACCCAACCGGTAGATCTCCAAAGTTATCTGGCTGCCCAGGGATAAGTGATTTAACAGAACTGTCAAAAGCTCTTTTCAGTGGTTTTAGAAATCCCTGCAAAGGAGGATCTGCAGTCCTTCGGCAGCTAGATTCCCCTTGAAAACTCAGAACTTTACAAATCTATACAACCAGGAGAAAAACAGTCCTTATTCTTTTTGGCTTTCTTGTGTTTGTACTGCTCTTATGACAACAACCTGCCAGTCCCCACATGGGTATTTAGGTGGTGCTGGAAAGGTAATCCAGCTGCGGCCATTCTCATGGCAACAGCCAGAGCTTGGATGCTTTGTCTCTCATAACAACACCAGTACGCGTTTATGCAAGGCAGTAAATAGTGTAATACTTGTTCAGGTCTCTGTGCTCCCTCAAGCATAGACATCCAGCTGGGAGGCTTAAAGTGCATTGCAGAATGAGGGTTCTCTGGTCATGACCAGAGATGATGAGCCCTGTCCTTATTTGCTGGCTAATTACACAGTTTCCCTCAATATGTTACTAAGAGTGAAAAAACAGAGTGATCTTTCTTTGTCTCTGCTTTATGGTAAGTCCAGGGCAGGGAAACAAAGCACTGAAATTCATTTAACTGTCCAAGATCCCAGATAGGAACGTGACAGGGAGTCATTCAGGAGAAAGGTTCTTCATTTCAACTTCATCCCTAGCCTTCAGCATCCCTCCAGGGTGCATCCCTTTTTTAACTGATCTGACTGATCAGTCAAAAGTGAAACACTCTGAAGTGAGCCATCTGCAACTCATGCCCTTGGAAACAAAAATCAGTTATTTCTACCAAGATCCATCTTAGCGAGTTGTGTTGGTGGTAACAGGCTTGGGTGGCTAGTAAGTACCAGGTCCCTAAATTGACTAATACAGACCTGACTAACACATTCTCTGGCTGGCCCTGAGAATGAATAACCTGCCATACTGTGCTCAGACACAAAATCATGTGTACAGTGTTGCCAAATAAATAATGACACAACTCAGAAAATGTTTATCTGTATTCCATTTGGCTATTGCTCGCTTCTTTATCTTGTCAATAGCTTTTCCATCTGAAATTATATGTCTCAAGGCCCCGGGTTTGCATGTCAAGGCCCATTTGAAGGACTGAACATGCAGCTCTTTTTGCGCATCTGACACATCCCAAATCTCCTTTGAAGTGTTACCATTATTTTTTGTAGACAACCCTGACAAGGACAACTGGACTGGAGTAGATTATTGTCTATACTGTTTGTCACACTATGGGTGGGTATTTCAATAAAGATTTAGTTAAATGCAAAGCACTAAGCAAACATCTGGGCAGAGAATCTGCTCTACAATAAACAGAAGAACTCAGAGCATGAGCAAAAGAGCCGAATGATGGTTCATTGCTCGGCATAAGGAAATGAACTCAGGAGGGTTCTGAGCATAATTAAGTCAACAGACTGAATATTTCACTTGCTTACCAACAACTTAGTACAGCATTCGACTAGGTCTCTTTCTGCTCTCTTACATAGCACTATGACTACCAAAGTCAGTGAAACATATTAGTTTGACAGTAGTATATATCAGAATTATTATATCTTCATTTTCAGGTGTTTATCTGCAGTTGGAAGATTGCCAAGAATCAAATTAACCTTGGATTCTAGCAGATTCATGTGCCCTTGTACCCTGCCTGCGCCGTTTTTGGGGGCACGGTATGCTTTTGACTACCATCCTTTTAAAAAAGGTCTCCTTCACGCTTTCAGATGATCTAAATGAGTGGAAGCCAGGAGAGCACTGTGCAGAACCTACATTCTGTTCCAACACAAGGAATGTATTGCAGATTGTCAAATAAAATGTTAACTTTGTATTTTTCCACCTGGATAGAAACAAAATTAATGGGAGGTCCGAAGACGCTTGGAAAACAACGTGAAAGGCTGGCCAGTAATCCCTGCTGCTTTGATTATTCTAACAAAAAAAAAAAAAAAAGAAAAAAAAAAAGAGCTTCCAAGTGCCAAATAAGAGTTGGATGCATTGGCCATGTAGTGCTGAGGGCTACTAAAAATTATGTGTTTCAGAACAAGAGAACCCCTATTACAAAGGGGAAGCTGAGATAGACAGAAAGTGTCTTAACCATAAGTCTCACCCACATGTCCTAATTCCTCCCAGCCCATAATAATCTTTCCATTTTAGTAATGCAAGCTTTCCATTTAATTGCTTATGTGGTCATTCGTAGAGCCTGACACCTGCTTTGTAAAGCATGGATGGGCTCAACTTTCATGCTATCCATCTTTCCCAGTGGGGTTTTACCAAAATTAAAACTCACAAGGTGCAGCATATTGCAGTTTCACCTCTCAGTCTCATTATCTGATACTTTCAGAAAAGCTGTATAGAGCCCCACATCTGTTGTGGGCAGAAAAGGCTTTTTGCGCTTAAAAAGCATTTGGGAAGAGGTTTTCAAAGGTGCAAATTCACATATCTCAGTTGCATGGGAATCCAAGCAGTCAGTGGAACAGCTAAATAGCTGAATGTCTGCCTTCTGTGCAGAAGTTCCACTGAACTGCAACAGGAGTCGAGTGTCCAAAGCATTTTGACCTAGCCAAAAGCATCACCTAAATGTGAAAGTCTTGCAGAATTTCAATCTGCTTGCATACCCTCTCATAACAGAAACCATTTGCGTGAAAGGTACGCTCATTTTGTTTTCAAAATACAACATGAGGTAACTATCTGCATAAAGACACGTAAGAGGAAAGTAGCTGGTGTTGCCCATTAGAAATTTCCCATCCCTGAAGGGTTGCCGGGCTGCAGAGCGGGCCAGCTTCCATTCAGCAGAATCCTGCCAAAAGCTGGGAAGCCCCGACCAGTCACTTCGCTTCTGCCGTGGGAGGGGATGCTTTCAGGCTGAGACACTCTCTGGGGTTTTGCTGAGCGGAAGCTCTGGGCCCCACTCCTGCAAAGAAGTGCACTGTGCCGTGACCCTGAGGGAACGATTTCCAGCGTGCAGGGCCAGCCATGCGAGACTCCCTGGAGGACAAGAGCCTCTGACCATAGCAGCTGAGGGCAAGGTCTGTTAGTTTTCCTTCTGTTCCTGCAGGGCTTCCTACAGAAGAGTCCCCTGAAGGAGCGGGAAACTGCCCTTCAGAAGGTGCCCATGAGAAATGCCCTCTGGTGAGGTCACACCTATTTAAATGAGTTCTTGTGTCACTCTTGGGCTTTCAGTTTGGGAGAGTTTTTTGTTCTTCGGTGGTTTTTTGTTGTTGTTGAGTTTTATTCTTATAGCTGGGGAAAAGGTGTGGAAATGATACCATTCCTCTTGAAACCTCCTATTTCGCTAAAAACCAATTTTAATCCAAGTCAAGGCATCCTAATGGAAGAGGTTGCCAGGACTTCTATGACTCTCCTTTCACACAGGTACAGATAGAACAAAAATTTCTGCCTCTGCCTTTGCTTTTGAGCTGGCACTGTGCTTGACTGGAACTGCAAATGCAGCAACGGCCGGAAAACCAATTCTGTACCAGTAAGGCAGGAATGCCTCAGCATCTAGCATGCCCTTTGCTTCCCCCAGCAACAGAACGGTACATAACCTAATCATATCCCCATATTCCCTAGTCATCCTGCTGTTTAAGCATGTAAAGTTGGATTTAATAATTGTCTTGGTTTTTAATCCAGTCTCCTCCAGAAACCAGGTCCATAGCATGAAATTTGCAAAGAAGTCTTAGGAAATTAAATGCCCAACTCCAGTTGCCTTTCACTGGCACTTCAGTTTGTGCCTCCCTTTGTCTTCCTTCTGGCTCAGTTATTGCAGCATCCCTGCTCTCTCTGACAGATCCCAAGCAGGATAAAGGTCTCTTTTACATCTGCCCCAGTACATGGTCGCATGCCTCTCTGGTCTGGTTACCCCATAATACAGCAGCTTAGACCACAGGGAAGTAATTTACCTGCAGGGTGAGAAATGTCAAACCCTGACATCCATTTTGGGGAGTGCGTGGCTAGGTGTTAGCCTAGGTCTCATTTACCTGGCTGTCTGACAGCGCAGTACCACAGGTGTGCAAGACAAAACAGTTGCTCTTGCCAGGATTAGAGCCATCTGTTTCTACACTGCATATGGGATGCTTTGTCCCATACTTGGGAAAAAACTTCATCCACCCCTCACAAGCTCCCCACAGACTTATTGCCCATCTATCCAAGATGCCCTTTTGCCAGAATACCTGAGTAACTCATTTTGGTTTTAATTGTACTGAAACTCTCTGCATGGCAGAGGAAAGCTCCCCTATTTCCTAGGTAGGGAGCAGAGCAGAGCAGGGTTTTTATGCTCTCACATCAGCCTAGGGCTCATGCAAGCACACACCAAGTTCCCTGGTCACCCATACTGCCTCTGCATCAATTTATACTTTAGAGCAAGCCAATGGCTCGCATGTGGGCACTGGGACATCCATGTGGTCACAGGTGGTTTGAACCAGATGGTGCAGGAAACTTGAGGCCACAGCTGGTCACACTAACAGGAAATATAGGTGCACCAGAGACACCGAATGGAGACTCACAGATATACTGAGAAGTCTAACTTCCACTGAAGCCTTTGGGACCTGGTACCTGAATACCCGTACAGTCACACAGGGCATCTCCAGTAGAGCAGGCAGTTGCACCCACGCTGCTGCCTGCATCCCAGTCATCAGAATACTCGTCCTGTCTACCTTCACAGCCAAAGCACATAATTCATTACTGTAACGGTGTAGAAAAGAAGCAGGGTTAATAAGATAACAGTTCCATGTTGGAAAAAGGAACCCTAACCATGCAACGATACAGCAGACGAAGACAGCAAATGCCAACAGTGAGCACAGACTCAGCCGGGCAGCCACCTACAGAAATTTCCCCTCAGCCCCTTCTGTGTCTTAGTAAACATAACGCCAGGCTGCTCTAGCAACCAGCCCAGGAGTCAGAGCGAAGCCTGGCCACTCCACTGGCTGCTTCATCTGACTGGTGTGAAAAGGACTTCCTCAGCCACAGAAGTCAAATCAAGGCAGTTACTATGTCTCATGAAGGCTTTCAAAATAGCCAGGAAGCATTGCTATAACAGGAGATTCAAGCCTTGAGAAGCTCAGGGAGCATGGAGGGACAGGCAGGTATTGGGCAGAAGTTGTCTTGTTTAGAAACTATCAACAGGGAACGGCTGACCTCAGGATATAGGTTTTGATCTCTTCTCACGCAGGCTTGTAATTCTTGCTTACCTTTGAAAGCAGTGCACGTGTCAAAGAAAAAATACAAAGGAAAAATACCAATTCAGTTACCAATTTTGTTTTACCTAAAACATCAGGTTGTTAGTATTGCTTCGTCATTGCAGACAAAAAAAAAAAACCACAAACAAACCATTAATGGACTTCTAAGACGGAGGATTAGATTCAAGACTTGAATCTAATCATCTTGCAGTATGCTCCACATTATATACCTACTGATTCTGAAAACAGCACAAGATAAAGGGGGAAACAAGGTGTGTTGCCATAGTGTTCCCGCTTGCTGCTTAATACTTGTCAGACAAATTGAATAAGCAGTCAGAGCTTCTTGTTACAGGACGTTACAGTCTACAATATAATTTCACAAATATACATTTGAGCTTCTAAAGAGTTCAACTGAAAAAAAGCAGGAGAAATGTGCAACAAACAGACTTAACTGCTAATAAGCTCAGAAAGGCATATGCATAGCAAACCAACCTCTGAACAACCTACAGGCTATTACATAAAGAAGATTAATGTTAGTTCCATATCAGATAAGTCACTGGCAAATGTTTACAAGATTAGCTTCTTCTCTTCAGGTATATTGTATTATTCCAGGTTAAAGGAACAGCATGGTGCAATGCAAAGGATGGCAGCACAGTTGCAAAACTGAGTGTCATCTATGGATCCATACATCGAGAATGAAAAACTTGCAAGAAGCAAACACCTACCTGTATTATGATCAGTAAACTATTCGAGCAAAGGTGGGCCAAGAGGAGCGAAATTATCTTGAAAACAAGAAAACTGATTTCCTGTAAAGTCATAACTGTATTGCCCTCAACTGCTTTGTTCCTTATCTTTTTTATTAGCTGAAAAAAGTACATATCAAAAAAGGCAGAGAAATAAGATTTCTCACAGGTTTCACTTTTAAAAAGGAAAATTTTCTGGTATGTAACCACTGTAACCTTTGATATAATACCTGCATCCTGTTATTGTTTTTATGAATCATAGTCTTCCACTTGATTCATAGTGATGAATGCCAACAAAGCAGCAATGCCGCCCTGTGTTAATATCCCTGCTGGAAAATTAGCATCATGCCTTATCATTTACCTCTCTTGAGCCATGCATCTCTTCACGAGTATTGTCTCCCATGCTATGCTAATGCTTATTCATTACAATCTTCAGCTTTTATCTCAGTTACGAAAAACAAATCAGAGCTCACTTACATTTTTGCCAGTGCATATTCTGTGTCAGGACGGAGTCTTTTTTTCTCTTTGATGAAGATAGCTTGGCTTTTTAATAGCTAACGTGTGTTTGACTCCTTTACGGGGATGTGATAACTGACTGTCAGGATGTTTCTTTCAGCTTTTTAAAAGCCCCATGTTCCCGCTGAACCCTGTGATGTCATCACATCCTCCAACCACAACCACTTCTATATTTTCCCTTGCTCTATGTTGTTCTTCATGATGCTAAACAGTTCCTCCAAGAGCAGTGAGCTCTGGAAGATATTATGCACAAAAAGACACTCGATATCACCAAAACGTATTTGAACAAACAACCAAATGTGGAACCTGCCGCTCATGGGGCTTTTACCATAGATTTGCAAAATTAGGTCAAAAGGTTGTACAGCAGAAAAAACACAAGGGTCTTTAATTAAGATTTTGACCTTCCGCGGCACTAAGGATGGTCTTGTTTCACATAAGACAGCATGCTGCTGCTTCAGATGGCATAACTATTGGCTCCATACACTTCAGCTAGACTGAACCAGCCCACATGCCATGTCTGCCTGGCCCTTTAAATGCGCAACAATTTTAAAATACAAAACTTGAGTGTTTGCTCCTGCCTTACGAGAATCTCAACTCCCTGGGGCCACTAAATTTGAACTTATGAGGAAACACCTGTAAACACTTCAAGCCTCATTAAACGAGGACGTCCTTCATTTAAAAAAGAAACCCTTTTTTTTCTGTTTTGTTTTTATCAAAATACAACACTTCCTACTCAAGAAGAGATGGCCCTTCCAGAATAGCTTGCAAAGCCAAACGAAGGCTGAGAGACACTTGCCATAGGAGTTCAAATAAGTTCCTAGCATTAATAACAACACCATTATATCTTACCTATTCACACCATCGCATGAACATGACCTCTTAAACCTCTTAAACTTCTTTCCTCTAAAAATCAGACCATCATAATGAATTTTCAAAAGTAACACTGAGTTAGGAGCTTCATTCCCAGAGAAATATTTGTTGGAGGCTGAACAGTGAGTTTAGGATTCTGGCATTCCTATCTTTCTGTTCAGCTTTTAATCACTGAATTGCCGTGGCCCCAAAGTTTGCTCTCACAAATTTCTCTTCCCATAAAAAGAACAAGGCAGGATCTGTTCTGTTCTTTGGCCAGGAGTCTATGAAAATAATTTCATTCTTTCAGGGATGCCAAACACCTCTTGGGAGTAGGTCCATTTTGTGAACCATTTTGCAACATACCATTAGTATTGCATTTAATGGAAAACCCCAGATTACTCAAATAAAATGAATGCTTAATTGTATTCCCTTTAGTTCAAAGATCTCTCCAAAAACACACAAAGAAGCAAACCCCAAAGCAAGCAGAGTGGAAAGAAATAAGGAATGTGTACCTCCACATTGCTGCCCTCCAAAACAGCACCCATCTCCTCAGTTCTCAGGCACGAGGGCATTGTTTAGCCACATTTTGCATATCTGCATTAATGCTTACTACCAGCCACAGAGTATAATATCCTCTCTGCTGTTGAAGTGCTTAGTGATAGCAGGCAATCTGTTAGCTAATACTTCATAGATGGACAGGTAAACTAGAGTCTAACTCACAGCCCAATATAGTCAGATGAAGTGAGGAAGAATATTGAAACTGGCTTCAGTGGCGTTTCAGTTACGCCAAAGCAGGAAGAATTTGTGGACTCTCATATCTCCGATATGAAAGCAGTATCATATTTCTCCCTAACCTAATGGAACTTAATTTTAGAAACCTCTTAAATTTGTAGAATTAAGATAAATGCTTGTAATGCAACAGGAAATCTCTTCTTGACAAATTACAGTCTTTGAAAAAACTTTAATTGCGCTTAGAAAAGCTGTGGATAACATTAAATCACTCCAGATTAAACTGTTTTTCAGGTCTTTATATCAATACTTAAAAATATGAAACTAGGCAGATAAAGTCTTGTTATAATAAACAGCTAAAATGAGGAAGTTGCAAAAAAGCGCATGTTTTCCACAGATAAAACAGCCAGCACTATTTTGGTGGCTGATAATCATCCATTTCCATATTTTACACACAGTTACCAGATAAACTTTTGACGTATTAACAAAGAATCACTCTCTGAAAAGTAACTTCACAGTTATACATTGAGATATAAAGGGGCATGTGTGTGTAGCTTGGTGACCCCACACGATACCAAGCAAAATAAAAGCTCTGCCAGATATAAGCCTCTTCGCATTTCATGCATTTTACAGAAAAACTCAACTTGGTTAAGGACAATTTTACGAATGAGGTCCAAAGGAAGAGACAAAAGAAAAAGATGAAAAACATCACTTAGCAAGTATCATATTTGCCTCTTCCTCTGACAACTGTTTGCAAATCATGATTCAAGTTTATAGTCGATAAATATGGCTAGAGCCCAGGCTACTGTTAGATGATCAAACAGCACCGACAGCAGGACGGCTGCTTGTGGATAGCTGTACCTTTAAGGGACACTCAGAAAATTAACTGCAGCCTTTGCCACTAGATGACTAGACGCAAATCCAGCTGCCTCCTGTCATGCCTTGACCCCTTCACCATAAGACCAAAGCAACAAGCTCTATGTCAGGCTACATGTTACAGCCAAGCAAACCTTGGTTTGGCAAGGAACATCTCTGCCTTGAGTCAGGGTACGATTTCTCATGTTCCTGGTGGCTACACTTTGAGTCACGTCCAGAGACCAAAAGATTCACAGGCAGCGTTTTAATTTGGTCTGACCGCCACACACAGCTGTCCAAAGGATAACCTGAAATTAGCTGCAAAGCACGTTAGAGCACCCATGCACTGGATACAGTGCAGAAACCCTTCTCTTTAGACCTACTGTGAGATGCATTTCTCCTAAGCGGGGTTGGTGGCTCTGTACACACAAGAACCAATCAAGGGCTGCAGCAGATCCCAGTGGATGCCTGCAGCTGATCTCAGCAAGGATGGTAAGAGTGGAGTGCAAGGATGACTCAAACTGCATGTGCCTTATCTCCTCTTCCAGCTAAGATGATCCCAGTGTGGAAGAGAGATGCCCAGCATCAGTCTTTCCTTCATTAAGGTATGTGGGATGTGTACCTCAGACAATGCTGGCTGGAAAACCAATACATCAGCCACAGCGTTCAGAAATCTGCAGCTCCCCTGCTAGTAAACCACCCGCCAGCAAACAGCAGGCAAGACTTTCATCTGAACACTCAAACAAGTTGCAGGCAACTCTATCCTTTCCTCTTTTACATGAGGAAGACTGCCTTCACCTCCCATCTCGCCTGTGGGCAGCAGTGGATTCACCAACATCCACTGCAAATGGCAGAGCCATACAGCCTCTAAAGAAACCTCTCGCCATTGGTTTCCCTCACTACAGAAATGCAGATGAGCAGGATGAAGTGATTGAGAGAAGACAGTTGTTCGGTAACCTTACAGCTAAGCTCGCTGCAAATACAAATGGATATATACCATAAGCCTGATGCTCC
The DNA here is from genome assembly GCA_013401315.1 of Balaeniceps rex. Classification (NCBI taxonomy): domain Eukaryota; kingdom Metazoa; phylum Chordata; class Aves; order Pelecaniformes; family Balaenicipitidae; genus Balaeniceps; species Balaeniceps rex. The sequence continues at coordinate 19,705 of VYZW01040378.1, read as the reverse complement.
TGTTAAGGGGGAACTAAAACCAAGAACTTTGCCTACTCAGTGCCGGTAGCAACATGGCCCCGCAAGAATTTTGAGTGTACAAATGATATAAAATCACAGGGATATATTATGTTTGTCAGTCTGAAACTAAGCTTTGTCTCACTCCCTCACCTCTTTGATGTTGTCTTATTCCCAGGACAGGAGTTGAGGTCATAAGTAATTGTCTTCCAAAAGTGGATTAAAGCTGTTGACAGATGTCCTGGGTGTTGGTTTTTGTTGTTGTTGTTGTGGTGGTTTTGTTTTGTTTTGTTTTTTTAAAAAAAAGTCAATATTAGCACTTTAATTCTGCCATACAACATAAGAAATATGAACATTTAAGTAGTAGTTTGATATTTCAGAAAGCTTTGTGGTCTGCAAACACAAACATTTACCTTTGAGAATACAATAACTAATAAATGGATCTCTACCTCGTAGGTTTGAACGAGCGTTTAAAAGACAACCATGCTTAGAAAAAGCTGTCATACTTCTTTCCTAATCAATCAAGAGAGAGAATACAGGAAATGAAAAGTTGAGCCTTATTTGAGGCAACAAGATCTGACATCTGACTGAAGAAGATTTGCTATTTCAGATTACAAATTCTATAACCCATGTCTATGTTGTAGTATGACATTATATGTGAAAACATTGCAAGAAACAATCCAGAATCAAAGCCCACAGAGTACAAGGCCAGGATTCGTTCCAGCAAGCTTATGTAAATCACATCACCCAACTTAGGAGCGTCACACTACACCCTGTTGAACTCCCTTGGCAGAACCAAAAGAACAACAGGCACCTCCAGAGGTATGAGTCACCCAAGTCCGAATCACCCTCTGGAGGTGCTTATCTCTTTCAGTAGACCACAGAGCAGGACTAGTACAACGAGGCTCCTGATTCTGGTAGTTTGATTAGGCATTGAAAGAGTGGGATGAATGAAGGCCTAAAAAACCTCAAAGCCAAAGCCCTTCCCCAAAGTCAAAGTCTCTGCTGGATGCAGGGATGCGCCATGGCTTGCCACAAACAGTCAAAAAGTAGCTGATTTCCTTGAGAAGCATGAGGGACGTGACAACTACTATGAACAAGGGCAGAGGACAATGGCAGCGAGCTACATATTGTGTCACAATGTGGAGTGAATTTTCACGCTCTTATCTACAGACCATTTGCCAGAGAACAAGTCCTCAAACACGTCTAAAGCATGTTCGAAGCAAAAGTGTTACTTCGGCCAACAAGATGGCAGGGGAAGGAAGAAAAATTAAAAATAATAAAAAAATTTAAAAAAGAAGAAAACTTCCCATTTTCAGCAGAAGCTGGGGCTGGTGTGAAGGTTACGAGGACTCCATGAGTCACAGTAGGAGGGAGATCATAACAACCTGATCAGATAGATTTACCAGGCAGGGCAAGAGAGACTTTTAATGAGACCTGTAATAAATCTCAAAGACTCTCTGGATAATGCCAGAATTTACTACATGCCCCACTGAACACGGCCTAAAAAAATAAAGGACACGTTTCTGATGTCACATGGGCTCAGGAAAGGGTAGAGAAGATGGCATCTCCTGCTGGAATAGCCTGTTCCATCAGCTTTTTATGTTACAGACTGAGAGAAGCACAGAGACATACTAATTTTGCAGCAATCCCTCATCAATAAATAGTCCCGTGGAGTTTTTGTGGGTTTGGGGATTCTTTGGGTTTTGTTCTGTTCTTGGGAATACTGTCCCTCTACAGAGATACACACTGCAAGGCAGGGCCAGGAACAGAGCTGAAGAGGTATACACGCATCTCATCATGCAACACAGACTGAGGCACCCGATAGGAGCTTCAGTGCTTTGCTCAAGGTCATATAAGAAATCTGTAGTAGGGCTGGGAATAGAGGCCAAACTTTTGGGGATAGCCTTGTACACAAGACTGCTCACTAATCACATGCTTCCTGAGGAGTGTATCACTTTTTTTCTTTTTTTTAATACTGTAAGTAACATTGAAGCAAGCATGGTACAATAAACTCAGTGAGGTTTTTTTTTCTTCTTTCTTTTTAATTTTTATGTGAGCCTCACACCTCCCACTTCGCCCTCTGAAACAAGTTCTGATTCATACCTCAGCTTTAATAGGGAACAAATGATGCAGCCTTCATATATGCTCAGTGCTACAGATTAAGTCCTTGGGCAGTGTAAATCACCATAGCCCTCATGACCTCTCAGACAGTGAGGATCCACATCCACTCCAGGGTTACTGCACATATTTTTTCACACAAAGAAATGTCCCATACTGATCAGGCCTAACATCAGGCACAGAGGAGAGCATGAAATCCTTCAGAACTTCTGCACACAGATGCCTAAGTGAAGCTATTTCCCAGCATCCTCAAGAAAGTTCTGAGTTCTAGAGTAAAAAGAAAGTAAAAAACCCAAGCCAACCATATGTGTCACACTGAGATCATGTCTGCACTTAGAGAGACGAGAGTTTCCCATGAACAAGCAGTTGTGTTTTCTAACACACATTAAGTTCTAGAACAGACCTTTCCAGGATTTCTTTGTACTTTATATTCTTCAGGAGATCATCTGGTCTGTTCCTGAGCCGCAAGATGTGATTGGTTTACCGCCCCCCCCCAAAAAAAAAAAGAAATACCAAAAAAAAACCCCACCAAACCCCAAAACAAACAAACCCAAAAACCCACCCCACTACTTCTTCAAGCTAAATATGCAAGCTGTCTGTAGTGGGCACACAGACATACTTCTCAGATCTACCCTGTCCCTGCTGCTCGCACACATACCATGTTCAGCACCATCTGCCTGCAGCCTACCCATTCTCCTCAAACACTCAGGTGTTTTTCTGTGAACGAGTAGCAGTCACGTTTAGTTCAAGTTTCCGGTACTGAGTCAGGCAACAAGAACAATAGCACATAACACGGTCTGTGTCCATACTGCAACTGGCAGTGAGACATGAACTAACCTTGACTGAGCCAGCAAGGGGACCGTGAACAGTGATGAACCCACAAGCCTGGGCTTCTGTGCTCGCTTGCAAAGCCAGCCTGGGACCACGGGCACGCTACCATGTAGCTAATGCACACCGAAGTCCTTGTCACTGCAGCTTCTCTCTGCAGTCAGGTGTTCCAACTAGTTTGTGTGTGCCTGTGCATCTTGCAAGCTTGCCTCTGACTGCAATGCCAACAGATGATCTCGGGTGAGCTAGTGCTGGGAGCAGTTGCACAGGCTCTCCCCTTTCACATGTCGCAGAGAGGCTGCTAAAGCAGTTGGTATTAGGGACGAAAGGAGCAGGGCATCTTTGTAACTTCCCCACCTACAGTAACACCAGTCTGGTGACTTGCTGGCTTCCAGAGTTTGTGTACACCAACACAGTGAAAATCACCAGTCCAAGCTATCTGTTGCGAAATTACACACAGAACCCCCGCCCAAAATAAACCTGAAATTGGCAGAAATCAAAAGCAGATCTCAAATGATTCATGAAGAGAAAACAGGATTAAGAATATCATTGAATGTTACGCACGTAAATCGCATGACTAGCTCTGGAAGTTGGCAATGTGAGACAGCAAGAAAGCTTGGGGTTTCATCAGTCATGAAAGCGACACAGCATAAAGGTTTGTTCCGTGTTCCCTCTAGAGTCTCAGATGGGCTTCCTTGTGCAGTGGTCCTGCATAGAAGCCAGTAAAATAGTGCACTAAAGACTTCGGTCCCTCTTTGTTGAGTCTGCCAAAGCAAGTCTTTTCTTTAAGGAGTTCTTACCATCACATTTTTATCAGCCTCTCTTTCTCCTCACAGAATCAAACCCAAAGAAAATAGAATATTTCAGTGATACTTCTCATGACCTGTATTCACTATTTGTAGAAGTGGGTTTCATTCAAAATTCATGTTACTGTTATCATGAATTTCAGATGAAAACCACTTTCTGAGAACATCTCTTTTAACTGGATGCACACTAAGGCAAGTCCCAGAAAGGCGTTTTAGTTAGACCTCACACTCTGTGTGCTCAGTTCATACAGTGGAAGTAACCCATCTCAAACAGAAGTACTAATGGTTGAAAAAGCCACGTTCAGCCAAGACATGTGCCCAACTCAGCAGAGCAAACCAGGGACTTCAACACCTCCTTTCACATTCACACATTGGCCCAGGCTTGCCAAAACCTAAGCAACCAGCATTTCTTCAAGCTAAGGGCTTTAAGCAGGTGCTAGATATTCTACTATCAGATCAGACCTGCCAGAAACCACACTGTCAGGCTGCTTCTAGCCAGTTCATTTGGAACATGAACCTTGCCACTGTTACCAACACAAAAGCTGAGCCCTGACTGTGCCACAAGGAAAGTCAAGTCACCAGTGCGTGGTCCCTTCTGGAAAACACTCATGTTGAGAGCGCTCTCTGAGCACATTTGCCCCCGGAGTTTCACAGAGAAATAGGACTCAGCAGCTTTGGTAGCATCCTCATGCCTGCCTTACCCTGAAACCCGTGATGTACAGCTGCAGAGGAGTGGGCAGAGAGCTACAGAGAACAATAGCACTGTACTGAGCTGCGAATCTACACAAAAGTTCCCGTTGCTTCATTCAGCACTTGCTTTTCCGTGGTCTCCTTCAAACATCTGGGAAACCCCCTGAGGGTGGTTCTGAAAACTCAGGACGTTTGCTTTTCCTGGGACACAAGCAGCATGGGAGGTTAGACAGTTCTCTCTACTGCCGGCAGGACCACCTGCAGATCTCAGCTCATCTCTTCATTCGGAAGATTAATTCTCTGCTTAGGGTAGGGGAAAGGACTCCATTAGAAAGTTGTGGGAGGAGGGGAATAGGAAAAGTTTGGGGGAACTTCCTGTCAAGGACCTCCATTTTCACCAGCAACAGTGAGGATACAGGTTTGTGGACCCTACGTGCAGAGCTACTAATTGGGCCTTAGGGTAGTGGAAATGTCAATTCCCCCTCCAAAAGGCATTGACCCCAATTTAGAAAACAAGACCTGTTACATCTTCATTTGGCCCTCATGCTTGAGGGAGAGCACAAGATTTTCAAACTGATTTCACATCCAGATGAAGAAAAAGGAACTAAAAACCTCACCTCTACCTTATCAGCTCTGGGTCCTAGCCGGGCTACACTCAGAAAATCTGACTTTCAGTTCGCAAAGTTGCACTAGGGGGCTCACAGGCAGAACTTTTACCAAGGTCCTTGCCTATTTGACAACTGATTAGGAAGAATGGAAAAAAACCATCCAGGCTAAAATGCAGAATTAAAAGCTTAGTAAAGTGGAAGCATTACTGCCCACTCCAGAGAAGTGTGCACAGCCAAAAGCTCTGCACTGGAAGGGAAAGTATGAATGTTGGCTGTGGTTAGCAGGAACAGAAGACGAAATGCCAGTTTCTGGTCACTGCCAGCAACAACCACCTGGGTCTGCTCTGAAGTCAAATAAAACTCTAGGAGTGATTGCTGGAATTCTTTCTGCATCCTCATGCTGAATTGTCTGCAGGAACCGATCATGGGTTCTCTGTAACCAATAGCTCAAGCCTCTGCTACAGGGTTTCTTTAGCTTCTGAAACACAGTGCTTCCAGTCACTCTGAGAAAAGGATCCTGGAGGGAGTTTGTCTCAAGTCTACTCTTGTTTCACTAACATTTTATTTCCCCACTAGCAATGAGATTAAATTAATTAGTTTAACTCATCATACGTAGAAGTGGAGAAATTCTGAAGATGGAAATATTCATGGGGTGAGAAGGCACATTTGTCTGGCAGCTGAGAGAGCTGAAAGTTATTCATTACTAGCTCCAGGAATTTGGATCTCAGTGTCCAGGACATTATTATGTGTGTCACTATCCAGGCAAATCACAATGGAAACCTCAAGGAGGAATGTGATGATAATGATGTCCCAAAGACTCACTCATTCTCACTCACATATTCTCCTTGCAATGCTTTATACTACACTCGCTATTCTCCATGTATATACCCTTTCATTTTTGGTGTTACTGTGACAGTACAAAACTGTATTTTGACCAAAAAAGCAAACGGTTGGCATTAAAAAAAGGCCATATTAGCAAGCGTGAGTGACAAATTTCTCTGCCCTTGTACAGTTAGCAAGGCAAGGTCTTCATGTCATGAAGCAAAACTGCATTTTTGTGTTTAAAAAAGTAACTGCTCTGAGAAGAATGTTGCAGCTCTCTTTCAGGATTTAGTAAGATGCACTCTGCAGTTTCTGCAAGTCAGTGGAAAGATTTCAGCAGCCACATTCAGAAAGATACTCAAACATATGCCAGCCTTTGGATGCAGAGGTGTATATCAACATTTGAATGATCTGACTCGCTTGTCTAAGATAAACAGTCCCTATGCGCTCAAAGCAATTCTTTTCTGAACACAAAAACCAGTACTGATTTAGAGTCCAGTAGTGCACCAATGACTCCAGCAAGAGCCATGTCAACCGCTTACCGGCAGTTGTCATTATCCTGAAACTCTGTCATGAACAGCATCCAAAGGGACAATGAAGCACAAGCAAAAGCTATAATTCAGGTAAAAACAAAAGAAATCCACTTTTGCAGTTAGTATTTACATACAAATTTGTTTGCTTCTTAACAGATTTGTATTAGTTGGGTGAAACTGCCACCTGCTGGTCACCTCGCTGCCAATCTAAATGGGGTTTAGGGCTCAGCAGTTGTGTTACCAGACTGACAAAGGAAAGAGAAGGAGATTTGCAAATGCACAGACACCAAATCTTGCAGCTCAGCCTTGGACAATCTGCTCTCCAACGCTCGCTACAGTCAGGAATTATATAACGGCCCAAAAGAAAGAGACCACATTACCTAAAAGCCTGGTCCAACTCAAATTCCTGTGGTCTTCTGATGCTATGCTGGTAACAGAAAGAACATCCCAAAGATAATTAAAAATGGTTGTCCACAAACAGAGCAGAGGAACCAAAGTTAGTAGCAACGACACATGCTCCAGGACGTGCATTGCTGTTCAGGAAAGGATGATGAAAATAACATGGCTGCCGCAACTGTTAACACTATATACCTCATGCTGGTCTTTAAAACACAAAAGTTTGGATTAAGGAAACATCAAAAAAGGAAACATGCTCAAAACAGTTCTTGAACAAACAGAAACACAATGCTTACAGCTCTATGGGCATAAAGGCATAGCTTCCCTCAGGCAAAAGCCTTCACCAGTGTTCTTCATGGTACAGAAACCCTTAGGACATCAAGAGGACTCCTAGCCCTGCAAGTTGCTTTTACATGCTCAGTTGCATTCATCAATATTTGTATTGCAAATGCTGAGTCCATGCAATAGGCCAGTCCTTGGCCATGTCTTTCGGCCCATCAGATGACCATGCCTAGTTACTTATCAAAAAGCAAAGCTCCCCGGAAGACATAAGGATGGTGCTCACAAGCATGCACACACAGGCCATAACTCAGTACCAAGGTCTTGAGACTATGCTTCTTCTCGTAAGTGAACCTTCAACTCCATGTCCAGTCACCTGTAAAACCCAGAGAGCTGTCCTGCCTAAAATTACACAGGCATTATGCCACACAACTGACGAGCCTTCCCCCAGGTTCCAGTCATGTCACAGACATGTCTTATTTAATAAATCTACAGCAGAACAGAATTATTGAAGGAACAAACTTCTTTTTTGGTTCCTTGTGACCAGAGCATCCAAGAGAACATCTAAATGCAGAGCTGGAAGCAAAAGCTTTCTGGTACGTATGAAACATGCCACTTCACATGGGAAAGTAAGTAGTGAGAGACACCCCTGCAAAGGATAGAACCAAATAGTTTATGGGGTGAATAAGGGATCGTTTTCTCTTCCCCAGGGCTGATGTGCTCTGAAATTTTTTCCATTTGCTCTAACCCATGGCTTCAGTGAGGAGCTGTCCTTAACCACCAACAACCGATTGTGTCTGGAGTAACAACAGCGCTTCTTGCTGTCCTGCACAGGGAAGGATTTCAGCTCTGGAGAAAAAGTCACTCCTGGTGTATGATTTGGCAAGCCACTCACCTCAGAAGCCACTGGAAGCTCACAACACACTCAGTGGTCCAATAGCCCATGAAAGTATCAGGAATAGCCAACAGATGGAAGAACAACTACTACTCTGTACAGAGTGTGGAAAGAAATGAGCTTCTCGCAAGAGCTGGGAATGCAGTGGACGTACAGCATGCTCAGCAAGAAAGCAAATCTTTCCTCTGCAAATGAGAATTTTGGAATAATTTCAGAACCCCTCAGGCACAGGAGATTTTCCGTTAGTCTCACGGCCACTGCCAACACTTCTGTAAGGGAAACAATAAGGCCTGTTGCTGTGACCTAAATGGTAAAATCAGGGAACAAGTTCAAAAAAATAATTTAGAGACCTCTTTTGTTTCCCTTCATCTTGTACTGTACATCCATTAAAAATTTGAAATCATCATTTTGAAAAGGAAGCTACGTAGCAACAGGCATAGCCAAATGTGGGTATAAGAGCAGCAGCATTCTCCGGCAAACATGTTTGATGTTCTGCTCTGATTTTTAAGGACAGTCAGCTAAACTGCTGTATCTCTATGCAGATTTATGGCACATTGCTATAAAACAGAAACACTGTTTGCAGATGTGAATTTTCTGGTATCCATTTCTGTCTATAAACCTTTTATTTAACCCTGATAAAAAAAATGGAGATTTAAAATATAGCCAATGTTGAGAAGTTTCATCAGCATAAGTGATGTAAGTAACACCAGCAGCAGCCAAAGAATGCATCTGAGAAGAATGCTCAAAACAGACATTCTCATTTAAAATACAGCATTGATTGCTGTCTAACCATCTATGCTACATATTTTTGAGTAATCCCTCTCTCATCTATTGCAGTGCAGAAAGACAAGGGTATTTTCTTTCACTCCAGATGCTCAAAAAGCATTTGATTAACGTTGACAGTTTCCTGGAAATTTAGGGGCTTTCCTTCTGTAGGACTCAGTTGTGAAAACTCCCTGCTCTTTTCTTTCAACGACTGGAACTCTTACTGGGTGATCTTTTATGATATTAAATGCAGGTACAGAAAACAGCTATTACTGTGCTTGATGATTCTGGTGCAAGTATCAATGAAGGCACTTAATTTTCCATTTAACGCTCTCCTTTGCTTCTCTTTTGTTTACCTGTCAATAGTTTTGCACACTCTACAGTTTAATTTATTTTCCACACAATTTCACCTCTTAAGATACTTTGAACCAGGGAAAGGCTAATGTTGAAAGTTTACCACGCAAGAAACTCAGGCCTCAGGCTCACCTGTAATGTGAGGCTCAGCTATCAGAATTCATTCAACTCCTACTCTTTTCTGTAATGCCAGTCCTATAACCAGTTACTGTATGACCCAGCATCTCGTCAGTAAGACACTACAGTTACTACAATTTCATCTAGCTTTTGCAGCTTGCTTCTACAGAGGAACTTTCAATGCATTTTAGGAGCTCCAACTGAAGCCTGGCAAAATCTGATAAACTTCAATGGTTACACTCTTAGTAAGAGATACAGAAACCTCAGGTGTTATGACTGTCACAGTTACATACTCATTTGCACTTAGTTATATTTTTTTGTTGATGTTGAGAATAATATTTTATCAAAATAAGGAGGCAAATACAGCCAGAAATGTACGTTTCTGAGTGTGATCCCTGTGCAACAGTAAAATGCACAACTAGTTTTGAAAATATTAGCCAAAGTCACTTTGGAAAAACCTGCTTATAACAGAGATTCTGGGAGCTGCATTTCCCCTCTAACAGCTACCATACACTTCCTAGTCATCTGTTTGGCCCAAGTGATTCAGTGATGCGTTGCTGTGCATCCCCACCTGGCAAAGGGCCACGCAAAGATTGTTTATGATTAATGAATGGAGATACATTCAGGCTGGGCTCAGAGGAACAGCTTTTCTTCCAGGCAACATAAATCCGAAGTGGAATACATTTGCACAAGTTCTGCAGAAAAAGTTTGGGGATTTCCCCTCACACAATCAGTCTGTAAAATGCTGAATAAGTAAGAAAATAAAACAAGACTGTAACAAACCTAGTTTAAATTACTTCATTTTTTTCCCCTCTAGAAAACATCACTTATAGTGGAGAAACACCAACTGCAGGATTTCCCTACTTCTGTCTTTCCGTGCTCTGTGTCAGACTTACCAGGGATATCAGCATGGCAAGAATACGAGGAGAAATGACAACGCATATGGTCAGAAGTGGAAATAACTTCTGTATGCATCAACATTCAGGCTTTTTTTCTTTGCAACTTCATGCACCTAGGTCACTGAAAAGTTCCAACATTCAATTAGAACACCAGATATGAACAGGCATACAGATTCTCTCTCGTTAATCCTCTCTGGATTATGGCGTGATCTGTCCACTTTTGCACCAGCACTAGTTGTAACTGCAATTGTAACCATTTGGGAGACCTAAACCCATATATTAAGAGAGTCAGTTGCGGGTTTTTTTTCAGATTAGACAAGGCCAGGTGATTTCCAAAGAAAGAATTTTAAGTCGTCTTTATGTTTACAGAAGGGCAGAATTTTCATATTGGACAGAGCTCCACGCGGTTTGGATTACACATTAAACAATGTTAAAATTATTTATTCCTTTACAACGGCAGGTAGTAAGGGCACAAAGCCTGGGTCCGTTGGAGTTCAAGTACATCGCACAGAAGCGTGCCAAATGCAGGCATGCTATGGCCAGGTGAATAAATTCATAGCTTTCAGGAAGAAGTTGCCAACGCTGACCTAAAAACTATGGGAAACGCTTGGCTATAGATCACCCATTTTCTATGCCTGTCTTCCTTTCCACTCTTGGCAAAAATCACGATGTCGGCACTGCCGCTCACCTGCAGAGCCCAGTGGACGGACTACAGCAGCCTTTTTGCTCGCATCCTGCATGCACACACGCTCCCCCAGCTGCCCTTTGCAAAGGAACGGGTAGGAAGGGGAACGAACACTGGGCTCTCCAGACAACACGTTTTGTGCATTTATCGCAGTCAATCCTGTGCCATGGAAAAGGGAAAAATTCACTGGAGCTTGACAAACAGAAAAAGGAACTTTGTGTATTTTTATCAAGAATTTCTCTGCAGCCAGCAGCAGAAACCAGCCTTTCCAAGGCACAAGGTCAGGGCGCAGGGCACAAATATCTGCATTATGCTGGTGGTGCTTAAGGTTCTCCGGAATTTGCATAAAGTTTTCTGTTCTATCTGATAACATCACAGAAAAACAAAACAAATCAGATCATACTGTTCCAATTATAAGTTGCTACAGTGAGGTAAACTTGGACTTTCCCAGCTAAACATCTCAATATTGTGAAAATATTATGACTCAATTATTCTGATTTGTTTCTTCTAACTTTGTAACATATAAATGAAACATTTGAAACAAATGAACAAACACACAAATGAACTGAACTGAGATGCTAAATATTTTCATATAAGGAAAAGCATTGTTTTCAGTTTCCCTTCCAAACTTTGCACTGCTCAATTTAGTCAAAACTAAACATATTTTCTCAACAGCCATAACAAGCGGAACATTTCAGCCCTTTAACTGAGGCATAAAGACCCAAAGCACAACAGTAAATCCTGCCCTGCCATTAAATGACTGAACACTCAGAAACTGAATGAGCTTTCTGATTGGCTGTATCACAAAAAAAAAAAAAAAAAAAAGCAGCAGCCAACCAAACCCAAAAAAAACCCCAAACACAACACACTCAACCAAAATCCACATTCACAGATACAGAGTTATCAAGTTCAGGATTCAGGTAGGAAGGGCCCCCATGAGGGCTGCGTTCTGTTCCCACCCTTAGTGAAAGATGCTTTTTGAAAATTGTTAGATATGTGCATTTTTTCAAATTTTTATCATCTAGTTTAACATCTCTCAGAAAGGTCCCAGTATTTATTGGGGCAAGCATTCTGCTTTTTGTGAAAATCAGTTCCTCTTAAGGTATCAGAAAACAAGTACCCCTGAAATTATTTGCTCATATAACAATAATATACAATAAAATACCTAAACTTTTTAAAACTAGCTTACTAGCCCAAACTGCTCATGACATACATGATCCCTTTCCACAGAGATCTCAGTCATCACAGTAACGTTTTGTTGCGATACTGCACTTTTTAACCCTGTTGACAACAAATTACGTCTTGTAATTCTTCATGAGCTTGAAACGTCACTGCTGCCGCTTTCCTCCCTGAATGATTACAGGAACTGAAAGACTGAAAGACAAAGGTACTAAATACTTTATTGCATTACCATTAAGTCTGTGCTTCATTTCAAGTATGCAATAACGTTAGCTGGGATGAAAGCCTACGCTGGTCCGTAGTGTTAAGTGTACGCTTTGGTGATGACTGGTTGTGGTTTAAGTACTTTGACGGCAGTCACACAGGAATTTTAGCCATATGCAATCATAACCATTTCACAGACATAGCTGCAGAAAGCTCCTCCTCGTTAGACAATCCCATTAGCAGATTAGAATGTACCTCCAATAACTTTTAAGTCCTGCTCTCCATAAGCTTACACAGTTCTCCATCCTCTGTAACCAACAGAAATTTCTGGTTTATATCCTGCCCTTACTACTTTGGAAGAAGACTTAAAAGAAGAACTTTTCAGGAAAATAAGCTTTGGGAAAAGAAAGAGAGCCCAACATGACCAAACCCTAGGAAATCTGTCCATTCAGGAGGGAGTTAGTTTACTAACTAAAGTTAGTTTACTTCTCCCTGACTTAGACAAAACCTCTACCATACCATCTGTTGCCACTTTCCTCCTGCCTGGAATTTCTCTCAAGCATCAGCTACCAAATAAGGGGAGACTTTTGCTGTTTCATTTATGTTCTGCAGGAGAATAGTGAATTAAATCTCCAATAAGATTAACACTGGTCCCAGGGCCACACAAAATAATCTATTTTTAGAGCTTTTGCAATAACACTCAACACCTTAGCAGATGAGAATCTTGCTGGCAATAAAGCAGGCTAACAAGGCTCACTGTGTGCTCCATGGTTTCCAGGACCTGTCTCTACTCTGGCTCAAAGATCTCCACTGGGGGACTTCTGGATTACTAAAGCACAAACCACTGCAGCAAAGCATGTCAAGTATTCTGGGTATCTCTAGGCATCTGTATCTGGGTATATCTAGGCATTAAAAGCCAAAGCAAACCTAGCTGCTGACAAGAGAAAATAAGTGAGGTGGGGAGGAGAAGAGGCCGAGAACAGACTGTGCAGAGAGAGGAAGGGCCAGCTCACAATAGTGTAGTGGCACAGTTCCTCTTCACCCGGCCATACTTGAGGTTAGCACCCCACCTATGTCCCCCACCCTGGATGTCTTCAAGGCTTGGCAAAGATAAATCCAGTCACTCTCTAATGCTGGTTTCACATTCACCTCAGCTGGGCCCGTCTCCTGCAGGAGGCATGAAACCCACTGCCCAAAATATCTTGATTGCTCCTTTTCCATTCCACCTAGAAAGACGGCAGTCGGCAGCTAGGAATTTTGCACGAGAAGCGCAGTAAGGCAGGACACGACATGTTTTATGGGGACCATTGCATTTTTCTGACTGTGACATGTTTTATGGGGACCATTACATTTTTCTGACTGCTTAGATTTGGCTCAAGGCATAAGCAGCCTAATGAAGTGCAGCTTACTGTTGTTGACTCATGCTGATAACAACCACTTGTCCTGCAGGAAGAGTAAGATTTGCTCAATCTCTCAGGAGCAAATTGGCAATGCTCTGAGAGAAGTGCGTGAAACAGTATGAGCAAGTAAAATGCCTCTTGGTGCTACTTCATTGCCAGGTCTGAGGTGCCAAGATTTTTCACTTTTTTCCCCTTCCAACTGTTCCGGTTGTTTTTCAAATTTGCAACATTTGACATTTATCTTAAAGAACCAGCACCTGGAATCAAGTAGTTAAGAGTATACCTCCATTTAATTAAGAAAGGCCAATCCCAGGGACTTAAACTGCAGAGAAGTACTTGCAAACATGAGCCTAAGCGTGTTTAAGATTCAAGAACAGACTACAAATACAAAAACACTGAAGTTTATTTAATCCTGTTAATCTCAAGCCAGTCTTATGGGTTTGAGGATCAGATTTGGGATTTTTGAGTATTTAAAGCTGGTGACATGCACAAGAGCTGGATACAGTCCTCTGAAGGTCATAAAACCACCTGGGATCTTGTCATTAGCATCCACAGGCTCTGACTCTTGCTGGCTATTGCAGCTGGAATAATAGCATTATAATAGCATCTAGCTCACAGCACAACAGCAGGAGGAGAAGGATCCAATGGCAATGCAAACATAATCCCTGGGGACAAGTAAAAAGGCAGCTAGCCTCAGAGAGAGAAAAACACAACTCTTTAGCTACTCCCAAGCAATGATAAGTTTGACAGCACATGGAAGAGAGGAGAGCAGCTTATCCTGCTGTCATTGATTTAGAGAGACATCTGGGCAAAGTGTGGATGCTCTAAGACCGTTTTTCTGTCATCCCTGCCATTTTATATATTATTTGTTTGTTTCTGGCTTATAATTCCCCTGAAACACCTGGCAGTGAAATATTCACTGCACAAGTGTGTATGTGCTTGTAATCACAAATAGGCTTTTTCTTCCACACCTCAACCTCTTCCTCTCATTCCAGAAGCCAGTCTTTCATCTCCAGAAATGCACAGCCCAAGTCTAGACATTCTGTTCCAGTGTTGGGCCTGTGGCAGAGTATATGAATGCGGACAGAGGCTCAAAGTATGGCATTAAATGACTCCAAACTCAGTCTACTCCAGAAACATTGTTGATTTCCAGCAATGTTGTTTCCCTTTGAGGTCAGAACCAGGTACATGCAGTGCAGACACCTGAGAGGCAGCACAGCTCAGTTAAAAAAAAAAAAACAACCAAACCCCAAAAAACCCAAAAGAAAACAAACAACAACAATAACAAAACCAAACCAAGATGTGTATTCAGAGGAGACTTTTAAAGGGCTGGCTCCCACCCAGTTCAGGGACAGTTCCTCACATGAGTGATGCTCAGTACAGAAGATTAGGACCACAAACAGATTGAAGGTGGGAATTCCCAGCAATCTGAGTGACACTTGAAGACGAACCCCACTATAAGCTACAGTTCAACCCCCATTTCTCTAGGGATACCAATACCTCCTTCCCTGAATGAAGGATGTCATCTCTGCACATAACATGCTACTTACCTACTCTATCTCATCATCACTCAGGTCAAAAATAGCTCTGGATTAAGAGGAGGGAATTTTTTTGTCCTAAAATAATGTTATTTCACCACTAATCCTTCCTTTCTAAGTGTCAGGATCCACAAGGCTACCTCCTTGTCTATCAGATATAGCTGGAAATTAAAAAAGCAACAGAAACATGACATGAGGAACAGGTTATGAGAGAGCAGAACAACACAACGAGTAAGTGAGAGGAGATGAAAGGTTATTGGGGTCTACCTTGGGGCTTACAGAGGAACATGAGTCAAAGCTGCCACATGAGTTAGGCACAAGTGCATGAACACTTAGCACAGTCCCTGGCATAGATCTGTGCCAGCTCCTTCCCTTTTAGATAGAGTGATTAAGCAAGCTCCCAAGGAAATTGCTCTTTTCAACAGTCATTTCTGTTTCATCAGTAACACCTTCATCAAGTTTCTGACCCTTCTTCACCCATGGAAACCTACCCTACACCTGGTACCACAGCAATTAACAGATGAAGAACACATTGGTTTAGATTTTTATCATATTAAGACCACTCTTGTTGTATACTTTGGCTCAGACAATGGTGTCCAGCATCCAGACAGCTGAGGTGAATGTCCCATGATGAAACCATTCTAGTGAATGCAGACAAGCCGTATCCCTACGAGCTTATGCTTCTAAACAGCAAAGAAAGGCTCAGATCAAGCAGAAGGCATAAGCCAGCAGAAAGTGCTAACAACATGCTATTGTTTCTCTTGTAGCAGAGGCCAGATGCCTCAAACCATACTGCCCTGGGCAAAGAACATGGAAACAATATGACTGTCTTCAGTTGCTCACAAACAGGAAAAAAAACATTGAGATGAGAAGTATTAACACACCCATCGCACTCATTGTGAAGAGAAACACAGTTAAGTGCTTACATATCCCACCTCTAGTCCATAGAAAAACAGCTTCCAACAGGTAGTTCATGCAACCCATCTGAGTTAAGGCGAATCTCCCAGGATGCCTGTTTCTTTCTTGACTGTAAATGGAACTTAGGTGACCAGCTGAGGTTTCCATGTCTAGCTTATAGATACTGACTTTAAGGCAGATGAAATTCAACCATGGGGACCAAAGACCTTTCTTCAAGTTCACATCGTGCTGATATCAGAACTATGAATCCAACACCAGACAAATGCGCTCCTCCAAATCACAGCTCGGTGGGTCTTCACAAGTAGACAGAAACAAGCTTTCCTGGGTCCTGCGCCAGCCAGAGCTATAGTGACTTGATTGGCCTTGCAGCAAGCACAAGCTCTCTTAGCAGGGTGGATTAGTTTAAGTCCTGCACATACACAGCCCTTTCTGAGCACAAACAGAAAGAGCTTTCAGCAGCATGCAAAACATCACATAGACATCATTCCTCCTCTAGTGGGTTTCTCCTACAGGAGAGAGTGACCAAGGGAACAGCACCCCCATTTCCCTAAAGCACAGTTGGGCCTAGCAACATCCCCAAGAATGCAAAGATTCAAAAAACTTAGAATAGTGTCTGAAGGTTAGAGATCTGACATTTTAAGGTTTTGGAATGAAGCAGTTCGATGGTATCATATACACTCGGTTTTCTGTCTGTAAAACGTGCGCTGAAGTTATCCGATTGAGCAATATATACAGCATCGTCCATTTCTTTGTTAAACCCTTCTCTCCCTGGGAAGAACAAACACAGCAGCCAATGCAAGTTACAGCCCTGCAGAATTATCCCTCCAAGTACTACTGATTATATCAGCTGCCATTCAGCTTGCTGTAACAAAACCAATTTGTCCCGAGGGAAAGCAGCATGTACAGAAAGCCACAGAGTGCAATGAGGTATTGGATGAAGATCACTGTTACCGAGAGGTGTAGTGTTACTCCAGTGCCTCTCTGACACTAACACCCTTAGCATAAGTTTTAGCAGAAAAACATCTACCTCTTAAAGCCTGCCATGCACACTAGCATTCACCTGCCCTCTATTTGCTCCCTCAACAGAGAGGGCCTGAGCCACACAAACTGAAATCCTCTTTA
>VYZW01040377.1:0-159431 GCA_013401315.1 Balaeniceps rex | reverse complement strand
TCACACTGACCTACAGAGGGCAAGGATTTACCTTTTCTGTTAATGCCATGCACTGCAACAATCTCAAGACAAGTATTTTGGTTTTAATAAAGAGGTTAACGACTATATTGCTGGTCAGAGTGGCAGATGATGGTATTTGCCACATGGATACAGACCCAAATTAACAAGATGAGATGTGATGGTGCTGATGTACAAGACTCTCTAGATTATAATCCTTTTATTCTGTCATTAGTTAGTATTCAGATACAGGACCAAGGTAATGCTGTTAGACATCATGCAATGGAAAGGTTAGTTCAATGTTTGCAAGGTGAAACTTCAAGGTCTAAAGCAGAAAACCAGATTTTCCTTTGTTTCCACCCATAATGGCTGCAATGCACAGAAAACGATTACTTACTATCCAACTCCTCCTCCTCATCACTGGAATAAGAGCCAATAGAAAAGAGAGTTTTAGACTTAGGAATGAGTGGAGAGATGCTGAAGGAGAAGGAGATTCGTCTCGATGGTCGAGTCCATCCCTGGGCTGAGAAGTCGGTTAACAGCAGACATTAGAGCATGCTTGAAAATGCATTTAATAATAAAAAGGAGAGGAAAGCGGCCAAAGCAAACTAAAACCAAAGCAAAGGAAATGTCTGCAAAGCAGCTGTCTTCAGAAAACGCATAAGAAACAAAGAATTGAGAACGTGCAAATTCCAGAGGATGCAAGCTTCAGAGGATGCATGTCTCACTGCATGCATAAGTCAAGGTTCAAGGCTTTCTTATCTTTGCTGTCATCTTTTTATAGAACTCTTAATGAAGACTTACATGTGAACAGTTATTTTCCCAAACAGAATACCAACAACATAGTAGATCTCTGGACAAAGGGCATCTGCTTCACTGAAATAACTGCCAGGGAATCAAACCAGAACAACTCAAGATATTTGTGCTTTTTGCAAGGGTGCTTTTTGCAGTTAAATGACACCAAAGCTGCTGGGTATAGCAAGGATACTTTATCTGAAGTGTTGACTTTATCTACCTAGGGAGGTTCTTGCCACTTCTACCTCTAAAAAAAAGCCAACACCATTTTGGTAATGTTACGTCCTTAAAAGCTCCCAGCTTTAAAATTGAGAGACTTAAATTTCCTTTCTTTTCTTCTCCAAAATAAAACAGAGAAAACAAGCATCTCTTCTCCTGCCTTCTTCTAAAACTCACAGTCCTTAAAGAAACTTCCTAAACATGAGAAAAGCTCCCCTGCACCCTCTCCTGTCGTTACCTGGAAGAAGTCTACCAAACACAGTGCCAAACTCAGCAATCAGTCTGTGACATCAAATCTCCCATTATCGGGAGGATAATGACAACAAGTTCAATCATCTTTTCTCAGACTTGTTACTTCTCTGCCTTCTCTTCATTACAATTTGTGAAGTTATATTTATCTTCCAGTACTATGCACTTTTCCAGGAATCCCTGCTATTTGTTCATGCCCTCATCTGCAAACTTTGCAAATTAAAAGGGTTTACTGTAATTCCTGTTTAAAAATAGTTTATTTTTAAGAGCAGCTCTTGCACAGCAGCAGCTTTCCAACAATTCTTTATAAGTACAATCTTCTCTGAAAAGAGATGTGGGAGCCAGCTAGCCACTCTTAACTGAAATTGCTACACAGCCTCTTATGGAGACGCCCAAGGGCGATATTTCCCAAACCTTCTCATCATACAAGCACAGGTAGAAACCTCTGACCTATGACCTGACCAATGTCATCGCCCACATGGTACATCAGTGTGTCC
Source organism: Balaeniceps rex (assembly GCA_013401315.1). Classification (NCBI taxonomy): domain Eukaryota; kingdom Metazoa; phylum Chordata; class Aves; order Pelecaniformes; family Balaenicipitidae; genus Balaeniceps; species Balaeniceps rex. Next base: position 157,674 of record VYZW01040377.1, on the reverse strand, counting down.
TTGGGAAAGACGACTGGGACAGGGCTGGGGAAACTCTGCCCTGGGACAGGTCTGACCTAAGGGGCCTGCATTAAGCATCTACATTAAACACCTTCAGTGCATATATTCAGGCACTTTTAAACCATTCCATGGCATGGCTAAATTAATTTGTTTGCACAACAGGGAAAAGAGCCTAAAGACTTTATGAGTGTTAAACTTCCATGAGAAAGAAGTAGCAATTATTACCCTCTTTGAATAAAACATGTCCTTTCAGCCATATAAAAAGAGAATTCTTTGTATTGCTGGTATCATACCCCAAAACTGAATTCAGAATATAAAAATATTATCTGAGGAATATCCAACGCAATGCAAGCGATGCAAAGCAAACTCCCCTGAAATTTTCCTTCAACCATTAGTCATAAATGCCAATTGCCTAGAGGCGATTTGACTAAAATTATGTGCACACTTTTCCAACGTAAGCAGAACAACCCTAGAGGGACCCAATGAAAGGCATTTAAATTGAAGAATTCTTAGCAAGATTCATGCATTAATTTTGTTTAGACTGCCTTTCAAAGGAGTTGTTCAAGTGTCCCAGACCTGAAGAACATGACCAGGCAACACTGCCTTCTTACTTCTATAGTCTACCGTCTATTTAGACTAGAAGTCAAGATGAACAATAATACTTTACTGTAAATAGAACCACCTCCTCCAGCACAGTTCAATTCAACTTCCATTTCAGTGGTTTTATTTATAGCAGTTCCTGGCTTTATAACAATGCTCCACACTGGAAATTTGCTATTCCAAAGCCGAAAGCAGTCTTCCGAGCAGTCCAGCCAACAGCTCTTGTGACCTCCCCTCTATAAAATGCTGAAGGATTAACAGTTGTGAATGGCCACAGCAGCTCTTGGAACACCTGAGACATCAGATGGAGTGTGGGCTAGAAACCCAGTCTTGGAAATTGCTCCTGCCTCAGTACATGACAACAAATAGGAAAAGTAAGAAAGTCCTCCATATGTTTATTCATTTGGATTTAGTTTTTGAAGCTTTTGTGCAGAGCATGTCGCTTTCTTCCTATTCAGACTCATTTGCACGGATCAGAGAATTTTTTTTTTTTAAACACCTACCACAAAATTATACAAGCGGAATGAAGAATTAAAGTTCTCCTAGAATTCACCTCTGTGAAATCAAGGATTTATTCTTGCTTAACTCTGAAGTATTCTGCTGCAATAATATGAATGTCAAACCTAGGGGATACAAGGGAGTTTATACACCGAGACCTTGTAAAAGGCACTAAGCTGTTTCACATGTACTTATGGTTACAACTCAAGTAACACTATTCCTCTTTCGAAGTGACTGAGGAAGAATGAAGTGATTTACTGAAGTTTCCAAAGTCAGGAAAGTGTCAGAGTTGGGAAGAGAATCTGTGACCTAAATTTTCAAGGTGAGTAATCCTTTTGGATGCTCACATCAACCGCCTCAAATGCGTCGATTTTCAGAAACCACCTTCCTATAAAAATGAGGCCCTTCTGAGGTGTCACAAATTAACTACTGAGAAAATAAAGCTCACAGAAGCGTTAGTAATTTTTAACTTCAGTGTCCAAAACTCACAGACATCTGCCTCAAAGCAGAAGACTAACCCTGCTATTTCTTCCACAGCCCTCTGATAAGGTTACTACATCTCCTCTTTCTCTTCGCTCTCAACGAGACCATTGTGGCTAGGCCGACTCTAGAAGAAGATGCGATAATCAAACTTGTTCTACCACCAGCTCAGGCCTCGATGGCATTTTTAACGTGGGTCATAAGACAGAGAAGAGCAGGAAGGTAGCAAGTTGTCAGATTCCACGACGGAGGGATGAATCCTCCGCTGTCGTAACCCCCTGCCATGGGCCTGAAGGAAAGTCTCAAGGGAGAGGGAGACAAGCCCCAGCCAGCCAGGCGCTCTCAGCCACCAAGAGCATGTTTTCTAGGAGCTAGCTGAGTTATTTATGGTGTTTGGTTAGCAACTATGCAATGCCAATAAATTGCTTGCTTCAAAAAAAATAACGAAGGCCTTCAGCCCAGGGAGGAAAGAGGGTGCGCCATTACACAGAGCAAGAGCCGGTGTCTTTACGGGACAGATCTCCCAGTGTTTTGGTCACTGTTGCTGGGGGACACATCCACTAGGCCATATGCTTATTAATCACTGAAGAATGATGACAAAGAATTTAAAACCATCTCCTACAAAGCAAATCTCTGTGAGCTTCCTCCAGCAAGCCTCCTAGATGAATAAAATGCCTTTCTTAAAAGCACCTTTCGCTTGTTTAGGTTTGCAAGGAAGAAGCATGTTAATAAAGAGGAAAAGATCAGAGACCATCACTGACTGACAAGACATGATCTAAAATGTCAATAACCTTCCTAAGCACATCCAGCTGCAGCCTTTTGAACAACTTTTTCAGCTGAAAGAACCAATTTAGTCAAGTTGCAAAATTAAGTGCTTGTTATCGCTTCAATTAAGCAAAACTGAAAAATTTCACCTAATCATCTTTTTCTTTTTTTTTTCCAGGAATGAGATTCAATAAATTATGCCCAACTGCCCCAAAACATTTAACTCAAAATAAATAGAAACAAACTTCCCCAATGAGACAAAGACATGGATTCTCAAGTTTTCATATATCAACTTTCAAAAAACTCCAGAAGTAGGAAAATAAGATCTCAAGTGGAATTTACCTCAACATCAAAGGAAGAAATTCTGAAAGGATGCAATATTAAAACTTTTTTTTTGGTAACAAACTCAATAAATCATAGTTTTCATACCAGTACTCTAATTAAGAAAAAACAAACAAAAGAAACCCAACAGAACTGGAAATACCAGGGACACGCTGGGAAGAACAAAATATGGATCTAAACTGAACGGGTTCTCCTTTTCCAACCACAACTTCATGCAACAGTGAAACATATATTTCACATAATATAGGAAAGCAAGAGCAGGTATGAGCAAATTCTGCCTTGGGAAGGTAGCAAGATGATGGAATGGATAAGGGTAAGGAAAATTGCGTTACTCACTGTCCAGCGGTGGTTTACTAATTGACATTAGAGACATAGATTTGGTCAGTGGAGATGAAACAGCGGAAGAACAGAAATTAAATCCTTGCGGCTCAGATGTTTGATGCATCTGCAGAACAGAAAATAACCACACTGAGCAAATATGTCAAGCACCACAGCACCATCCCAACTACAGACTACAGTTCACTGCTCGTGTTTACTGAAATTCTCACTTTCAAACAGCAGAAAATTGAAGTGATCCCAGTATAAGGTAATAGGTGAGAAATGCAAGGACCACAAAAAATGCAATCGGTGTCACACAGGTGAAATGCAACATTTTGTTTTTGTCTTTTAAGTGTACGGCAACTAATTATGCAACAAACAGAGAGACTCTGGCTGCTTGACTTTCTTGCAAGATACTACAAGATGGATATTGTTAACTGTCTGATGGCCACTGAAATCACTGCTGTGATTCCAACTCCTCAGCATAACCAGACTGTGGTTCAACATGGTAAAAAATCTGATGCATAACAGTGCGTTCCCCAAAAATTACATTCCTCAAAGCAAGTGAAGACATGAGTGTCTTGACATAATAGCTCTTACAGGCCAGATCTTGTAAGATCCGTTTACTGCCTTGATGTACAGCAGTGACTCTACAAGGTAAACAGACTGGCTGGCTAATGATTCTGGCATGAACCCAGAAAATACTATGGCTGAAACTTCAAACTCAGAAATCCAGGGTATTTAGAGTATTTATGACTATAATTGCTTCTTTAATAAAAATAAGCAGAGACTCTCATAACATTGTGGCCCATCTGTCCTTAACAGCTATCGCAGCATAAGCATTAATTGCGGAAGCCTTACAACACCCGCGATTGGTAGTATGACTATATCCATGCTAAAAAGTTAATAACTTTTCCATGATTACCCATGCAATCAGTGGAAGAAAACCAGGAAATTTCTTGCTCTCTACCCTAAGACTTCACCCATCAACCACATTGCCCCAAAGAACCAAGTAGAAAATTTAACACAGGGGAAATTCCTCTGTGTTAAAGATGGAAGACTTTAATAATATTACATATACAAGGTGGAAGCCTTCACAGTGAAACTGTGACTTGGGAAAATTACTTCAAAACATCAGTGTAGCATTTTCTAGAAATCTAACAATAGTTGGACAGCTTTACCTGGTGATCGTAGTCTCCGATTTCCCCTTGCTCGAGTTCTTCAGTGAGCAAGACCAGGGACCCACACTGATTGCTGGCAAGCGGACTCCGTCTGAGGTCTTTGGAGCTCAGAGAAGAAGCCTCCAAGTTTGTAGAGGGCTTCTTGTTCTCACCAGAGTCTCCAGCAAGGCCTTCCAGGCTGTAACTGAAGAGAAACCATGGAGGTTAGATCCTGACAAACTCTTAGGGACTGGTGTTTTTCAGCACATAGCACCTTCAAGTGTAAAACACAACGCAGTCACTAACTGAACTGTGCAGGGAAATGCTGATGTTATTCCTCAGCATGTTACTTCTCAACGACCAAGTGCAGATAGCAGTGGAGGGATTTCTATTTTCTTCATAACTAATATAGCTGCATCTTTGTGCCTCTAATGAGACACAGTAGTCGCTTGAGAGCGACCATCCAAACTCTTGGTCAGTGGGCTTCCCCACTTTTTTTTTCCCCCCCTCCTTCTTGAATGATGCATAGGAAAATCTAGAAACACTAGAAGATCAGAAACACTTCTGAGGATTTTGATATTTCCACATACACTCTTTGCTAGCTTTTTATTTGGTTGTCCCTGGGCTTAAAGCCACCCAAATTAAACTACCTCATATAGCACAGTGCTGCATGTCCTGGACCATCACCTGTCCCAGCAGCCACAAAACCAGCTCTGGGCTGCATGTAACATTCACCCCTGCAGACACATCCTCTGAATCTATTTAGCCCTTGCCACTGCACAAAGCTTCAGAACTGATAATGTCCTTCTTTCTGCCAAAGCTGGTTTCTTTTCTTCCTTTTCTCTCTGTGTTTTTTTTTTTTTAAAATTCAATAAATATTGTCTCCATCAGATCAGCCAATCAATCATATTTTATCATTTGCTGATGAAGCTAGGTCTGTCCAATGGAGCCAGACATAATCACTCAAAGCTAAACAAAATACCAAACTTTCGCTTGCAGAATTGGTAGTAACAAAAAGTTTGGTCAACCTCTGTAGAGACAGCTGCTGACAGACACGTGACCTCTACAGAAAAAGGCTAATAGACTCTCTTCTCACCTATACAAAACAGCCTCTCTTTCACATGGGACTATTTCCATCTGAGGTATCTTGGCCCTGATATTCTGCTTCTGACCTTCCTGCTCCTCATGCCCAAGCATCAACAAACCCACTGCAATGCCAGTTTGGGTTAATGTGCAAGCTTTACAGATTCAATTCCCGGTACACTCCATGGCTAATGTTTGATTTTATGCACACAAATTTCTGCTGGCTTGAAGCAAGGCCTGTGCTGGATATATATCCCAACTGGAGGTTAATCATGACATCTAAGTGGCCAACAAGCTAACATATAAGCAAATGAAAGGAAAACACGTTACAGATTGTACAGATTATTTAAACAATCAGAGGACCCTTAAATTCAGGTCGACTTGCACAGCAGTGATTAATGTTCTGCATTCCTTTAGAAGCATTAAGTGGCTGCCAAATATGCATCTTCAAAGCAAAAATTGCAATAAACCTTAAATAAGATTTACTTTATTTTTTAAGACTTTTTTCATGTTACTTAGTGAGAAAGAAGACTGATTGCGGCATTTACAATTTAATCTGCTTTAGGAAGATTTTGACTCAACAATGTGTATCAGTAGCAGGCATTATAAAGTTTATTCTAAAACACCTGCAAAGAGAAATCAGTCCCATTTCTACCAATTGTTTAGGGCAGAGGAAACATTTTTTCTTGCATCCCAAGGTGATAACAATGGTGCTATATAGTGCAGAAAAAAAATCATGTAGTTTGTTGTGACACAAACAGCTCAAAACTGCAGATATTAGCACACAAAATAGTCATCAGTTGGTAATATTGGTCTGTAACTGTTGGTTGGGGTATATAGATCAAATGTAATTAAATCTGTAATGGGAAGGACTTATTGACTTCTTTCTCAGTATCTAGTCTTCAGAAAAAGAGTTTAAGAGATCTACCCACAACCAACAGGAACTGCCAGAAGAACTCAGAAGCTATAAAATCTGGGAGGCTAGCTTCCAGGCAACATCATGTAAAGATCTCATGCAAGCATCAATCCCAACTCTGGGACTTTCTACAGAAGATGCAAGCTTTAAATGCCTGCGAAATCTATCAGATTGGTTTTTCACAAAGTTTTACGTGATTAGACTCTTTGAAGAAGAAACTAGATCTTTCAATTTACAAAGAGCAACTCTGTATGAATTTAAATCCTTTATGAGATCCATCCAGAACAAAGCGGTGCTGAATCACATTAACTCTTGTTTTGATTCTTTGGCTGTCACAATTATCATTATGATCATTGCTGTGGAAAAAACACGCCTTAAAATCATCACAGAATAGAGCAGCTCAAACCAACAGTGCAGCTTCTTTAACGCTCAAAGCCAATGAAAAGCAGCCACCACCTTCACCTGCACCCCACTTCAGAAGACCCATTCCCAAGACTAATTGCTGAAGCAGCAGATGAAGCAAACAAAACACGTGCACACTTCAGCCAGAGCAGCAGCAGAAAAGGCAATGCACGAAAAGCTGACGACAGGGTGTTTGCAGTGCTCCTTTGCTGCTGCTGCACATTTATTTATACCATACCTTCTACAAGTAAAGTCAGGACCCATGGCAATGAACTGTACGCCAGAGGGACACCAGCTCAAACTAGGAACATCAAAAGAGGCAAAGAAAGGAAAAGGGCTGTGATTATTGGATTGTTATGGAACAGGGGAATGTTAAAAGACTCTCACTCTTGCATATCTTAAAAAAAAAACTCCAACAAACTCAGAAATAACGCAGTAGCTACTATATATTTCTGGCTGCCAGAACACACCAGACTGCCCCGAGTGCCCACGGTTACCACCGAATGGGTAGCAGGACAGCCCGTGCTTCCCCCACACTGATCCCATTGGCGAGTATACAATGTACTGGGGAAACTGCTCCTTGCGGGGAGAGAAGTCTTTGGGGAAAAACAAGGCTAAAACACACCAAAGCCAATTTTACATAAGTAATCACACACAGCTGTTGTGTTAGTAATGATTAGGATTTTTCTGGTACCTCTCATCCCCAAATCAGAAAAAGAATCCCTTGCAGATATTTAATCGTTTAAGTCCCCTCCATACAAGTATTAATAATGTCAGGCTGCACTTGGGAAAAATAAGGACAGAGTTACATTCTTCAATGCTGCACAGCAAATCAGTGAAAGAGGCTGGAAGAAAAATCCAGGCTTGTCTTACTATTAACTTGGGATTAAATCAAAAGTCCTTCAAATAGTACTTTGACTAGAAAACCTTTCAGCTCCCATACCCCAAAAGAGTCCCAAGCTGCATCATGAAAGACATAAGAAATGCAAATACAAAATGCAAATATTTTGGTTGTTATTTTAAATACTGCTTTTGTTATTTTTTCTCTGTCAGCTCACGGCCCAAATGCAGGTTTTGCAGATACAGAGAAATCAATCTTCTTGTCAGCTATGACATACAAAGGATCCCTAAACCCTGGAAAAGCTGTCCAGGAAACATACGTTGTCTGAAGGGAATTTTGCATCAGCACAGATCTGCCAGAGCAGCACTGCACAAGTCCTGCTCCCAGTCCCTGGCCTGCGATCCACACAAGGAGAGGACATGGCCAGAGCATGCTTTGCTCCAGGCCAGGAGCCTACAAAAAGGGCAGAACAAGTCTAAGCATCCCTGGGCCAGGATTTGTGAGTGCCAGAAGCCTCAGAGGGCAAAGACGAAGGTTTAAAGCCACTGACTGCATCATCTCATGCCAAGTCCTCGTATAGTTTCCACACACAGTACAACACTGGAAACATTCAGGAAGGGTTTGACAGTTGGTGTTCGATGGTGGAGTTCAGGTAATTGCTACCTGTTTTATTAAGGATGTTAACTGGGCGAGGATACACCTGAAGTACCTGTGCTTTGCTTCCCAAAGCTCCAGGTGTGCTTCACCAGTCGCTCTCAGCACAGCACCATAAGCATTCTTCACGAAGACATACCTTGCCGTAACATGCCAATATGTCCAAGTACTTCATCATCACCATCCAACTAAACCATGGTGGCAGATTAAGTATTAGTGAGGGATGGGGGGGACTAAATACTTGCTTGAGATCATACAGAACCAAGTCCTGGCCGCAGTAAGCCCATCTCCATCATACATCTCAGTCTGCACTCTCAGGCTTGGGTTCAGCCTCCCAGCAGAGGTCAGTAAAACCTGCCCAGCGGAAACTAGATGGAGGCTGAGAAAGTATCCCAAGGAAGGTATCATACATGCTTCTCCTCTCCTTGCTTCCCCCAGCCATCTGCTTGTGGCCCCAAGACTACTGGGCTTGGTGGAACCTTGGAGCTATGCTTATGTTGACTTGTTTGCAAAAGTCAGTAATTCTTGTGTAGTCACTTTTCAACTGAAAGAGAGAGGATTTTCCTCGTTACAAAAATGATGCAACATTTGCACTAGGTAGTGCACTTTAAAAGATGCCTCTGTTCCTGAGCATTGCTCTGTTATAGTGACAATCCCAAATGCTAAAACTGCAGGGAAGGGAAGCAGAAGAGTGGAAGGAGGGAAGGAGAGGAGCCATGCATATATGTAGGAGGAAGCCTGGAAGTGGTGGAAGGTCTTAGAGAAGGAAAAAGACCTTTTGGCAAGGGCTGTGGAAAACAGTCTTACAGAATTACAATTCTGCCGGGGAGCCACCCACAATCTGCTGGCAACACCATAAAAACCGAACAAGATCACTGCAGAGCATGCAAAACCCCTTTATGGAAGATGACTTGGGGAGGGGGGATGAGCTGTTATACACATCAGCCTTGGGGGAGAGCTTAAACTGTTGGAATTCATTTCAGGCTGTTGCCCTGCAACTGGGGTTCAAGAGGATGAAACCAAAATGGTTGGGAGGCCAGGGAAAAGAAAGAGAGCATGCTTATGAAAGAATTACCACACATTTCAGATACGACTAGGTATTTCAGGTTGCCTATTTGAGACGTTTTCTTTATCCTGCATGTAAGCTCAGTGTTTCAGGATATTACGTCTCTAAATACTAACACAGCTCCTACAGAGAAGCCTTAACAGACAACTGGTAAAAAGATGTTCATTTGCATGAGCTGAGAAGACGAGCACTGCACTTCTTCCTCCAGAGCACAGAGTGATGCAAATAAAGTGGCTTCGTAGAAGTAAAAAAGCATGCTCCTTCTTGTGCCTTCTTTTAAAAAATTCTTTATTAAGACCCCTCTCCTGAACTGTACAGCACTGTTCATATGGCTACATTTATGCTGATGGCATGGTTACATTTTTGGTAATAACATCATGGTAACATTTTTTCCATACATGGAAATACAGTAGTTTGTTTACACGCACACACGTAACCCCATCCATTTCAAGGGAAGCAAAATCCTGACTTAACCTGCCGCAGGAGGAGAGGTAGCAGGCTGTGGGGGATGAGAAGAGGTTGAACCACTGAAGGGGAGAGGTTAAACGTCTCGTTTTTTTTTTAGCCTAAAAATAGACAAGTGTGGACAGTCTACATGTCTGCTGTGTCAAAAATGGAGTGTCCTATTTTGTATGTTAATAGACAGTGCAAAGGTTACATGAGTGAAAATGCATTATCTGCGTGATGAATAAGGAACTGAAAGTTTGCTATACAGAAGAAAAAAACCACACATGGAAGTAAAGAAAAAAAATACTTATTTTCTACTTCTTAGGATGATGGTTTTAAAAACAGCAGAAGAGCAAAATTAAAGCCATTTAATTCAACCAGCTGCAGATCTGCAGAGTATTCTCCAACTCTGAGATCGTTTCTGACCCATCCCCTCCCCAGGTTCCCCTCCTGCAAGTCTTGGCAGGAGTCCCTGACGCACATGCTCACAGGTAAACAATTATTTTAAAACAACTCCAAACCCTACATATCGCAAAGGCCAACAAAATGGTATCTGAGATTTCTCCAAGTTATTAACATATCATCCTGGAGAAAATGGCTTGAGCATGTGCTCTGTGGGTCAGAAAAACTGCCCTGGGTCAGACTGGAGAGGGAAAGCAGCCAAGTGGGATGCACAGCTCTAATGCCAGTGCTTCGAGAGGTACTCCAGGTTTACTAACATGACAGTATGGAGTTAGTAGACATTCAAACACAAAACGGTTAGTCACATTAGTTGGCTTTGTACCTTCTCCTATGAACGGGAGGCTTCTTTATACCATCCCCCAGAACTCGCACTGAACTGAAAATGAATCATGGAGAGTGGTCAGCAGCTTGAATAGAAAAAATGAACAAATGGCAGCTGAAGGAACTGTATCCCCAACAAATGAACAACAGAGGGAACGGATGTACAGAGAAAACACAAAATTAAATACTAAAGGAAGGAAGTAATGAGTCTCTCTTTTCCTCCTCTCTTTCACAAATAAATCTGGTTTTTGGTTGTTTCGGGGTTTTTTTTAATACAGAAAGAAGGTTTCATAGGTATTGACCACATTGCAACCCAGCTGCTGCCAAGCCAGGTCAGTTTAAAGTTTAGATAAGGACAAACTATTTGACAGAAGCTGTTAGCAACCATGATTAACACCAGCTTCAGTTTTGCAGTGCTTAATCCATCAGTGAAAAATGCCGGTGTTTCTTTCCTCAGAACCGAACGTTTAAAACACTGCATCATTGTTGACAGACAGGCATTTCAAATCCGCTATGAATGTCAGGAATGAACTGAAGGATGAACATCCTTTTGTGGCAGCCTTGTTAGTTTTTTTTGTATTTTTAATAGCAAAATATAGACATGAGGATTACCCATGAAGTACATTTGAGCAGAGAGGGGAAGCAGGTGGGAACGGAGCATGTTTTCATATTTTATTTAAGATTATTACATTTTTTCTGATCTTTTCTGTGAACAAACTTTTATGCTCATCCCTCTTACAAACAGAAAATACGTAACACTGGAAAAGATCAAACCCTACAAAAGACTGATTTTTTTCAGTAGGCTCTTTGGGTCCTCTATCAGCAGCTCTATTTAAGCTTGACTTAGCTACCTTTGCCATCAGGGGAAGGACAATTTTGGCGTGGATGGGGGCTGGACCAGGCTGCGAGCCCTTTGCTGGGACAGGAGGCGCCTCTTACAGCTCGGCTGACCGTGCTGACTGCCACCCCGTTCCTCTTCCCGGCTGCCCAGTCCAGTTCTAATCCTTGGGTTGGTTTTGGTGGCAATTACACTTTATTTGGTTCATTTTCTGCTCATTTAGTGAGTGCAACCTGCTCACCTATGGAGCGAAGAAGTGCCACGGGTGCCCAGAGGAGGAGAGGGAGCATGGACAAGGGGTGGCAGGTGGTGGAAGCGGCACAGGTCCTGCCCAGCAGCAGGACAAACCTTAGCTGAGGCTTGTGCTCCATGCTACTTGACTTCAAAGGTTTGCAAAAGTCAAGTTACAGTAAGGGCTTTTCCCCTTTAATTGAAAAACCATCTGCTGCATGTGAAATAAATGAATAAGCAAACACCCCAAATTTAACTGATTTGTATGAAGGTCACTTGTTCCGGCTTCACTTCCTCAGTATTTGTTGTTGCTCACTAAGCAACCAGAATCTCAACATCACAACAGCCACGTATGAAAAGAACAAAGAAAAAATAAAACCCAAATAATCCAAATTCCTTTGTAACAGAAACATAAAAACAAACAGGAACCAAATCAGCAGCAGAGATCCGCCCAGCTTTTCTTTTTTAATTAACCTATGTGACAGCTATCCTTATGTAGCAGCAGCTGTATCTAAAAACATGAGAGAATAATTACTGTTCCTTTAACTCAAATTTTCTTACGTTTACAATGGATGTATTTTCCCATATCAGAAACAGCCTCCAAAGTCTGACACAGGAGAATTTAACCCCATCTGTTAAGTGTTAGCAGTAATTGCCAGCTATGCAGTTTACTACCCTCAGAAATCCTTACATAACAGGTCCTACCCTTAAAAATAAATCTCTCCAAATGAGTTTATGAGCTTATGGACTCATTCTGTCATAAACCTGCATGCATACCTTACGGTGGCTCTTTTGTAGCTTTAAAAAGATAGGTATTACTTTATTTAAATATTACCTGGGGACCAGGAATGAAGCCAAAAAAAGGTGGCAGTGGTAAACAACAACAACAATAATAATAATCATAAATCTTTCATCCTATGTAACTCAGAGGGTCATGAATGTTTTTCAACATTGGTTTTAAAATCTGAAGGGTCTATGATATTCCTTTAGTGATACCCACATGTAAAGGATGCATAAGTTTCTGATGGGAGGCTGCTGCCTCCCACTGGATTATCCAAACGGGTCAGTAACAATTTACCAGGAACCCGTTGTGTGTGGCCAGTTTTCATTTAATGGCATCACCAAATGCAATGGCTCCGTTTGTTTATCTTAAAAACAGACCTGTGGCCACAAAGATGGCAGCAGGCAGCCTGGAGAGCAGCACTGCGCTGCACGCCTGGACTTGCAGCCTCCGTAAGCTGCAAGTCTACAGTGGAGGGACGGGAGGATATGACACCCTGAACCTGCTAAAACAACTGGCCACTCCTGCTCTGGAAGCACTAAATGCATTAAGAACACTGGCCAAACCGCCACTGCTTTCAGAACACGCAGCATCCAGCAGCCCAGATGCTGAATGGTGCAGAGCATGGTGGGGAACCTTACACCAACTACTTTATTGGTGTGCATCTTCCTTTATTTCATCTTTTTCCCCACTCAGATGGGGGGCTGAGCACCTTTTCTTCCCACAGTCACTTGGCACCAGCATTTACACACTCACATGCCTGTTACACCTCACCCTCTTGTATCTTCTGAAAAAACAAAAGGGAAAACTTCCCTTTTGAATCTTCCTGGGCACCACCGGGGACATTGGTGGTGAATTAGATGGGACTTACTGTCCATGAGAGACTGAGGTGGAACCAATTCCGTGAAACAGGGACTACCCATCTCACCACTATGCCACATGAGGAGCCTCCACAGCTTGTTTTAAAACTCTGGTGCCTGTGCTATCTCTTAATACAATCAGAGCAATAATGGTCATGTTTATTTTGTGAGAGATTTAACACTCCAATAACGCCTTTAACAAAGCCCTTCATATAGAAAGGTGTGGTGACAGTTCAAATGAAAGACCTGTCCCAAGGTATTTCCATTCACTCTGGAAAGCTCAAGTGTACTGTAGGTATTAAGTACTTTAATCCTGAAAGTTACTTTAAAAAAAACCCAAACAAATATACGTTCGTTAGGAGATTTGTTTTGACCCCGTTGAGTGAAAAAAAAATAATCAGAAGTGACACCCTGAGTTCTCTGTTTTATCATGTGAGCCCAAAGCTTAGATAAATATGCACGAGCGGGTGCAAAGTACATCAAAACAACTCTTCACTTACCTCCTCTGATTTATTTCTGCTTCGTTGGTGGCATTCTTCCCCGGCCCCCAACTGTGTCGACGGAAAGGTGACAGTGGACGCATGGAGTTTCGCAAGACAGAGGAATGAGTGGGCACATCTGTGATACTGTCCAGCTCTTCTTCCTTCTCTCCTCCCTCTGCGGCCACCATGCTGGTACAGCTGCCATCCAGGCTGTGCCTGTCCTTGGGCTGGACGAAGTTCACTGTCGGCGGGAAGGGAAGGGATGTGTCGCTGCCCAGGGATGAGTTCCTCTCCAGGGACATGGTGTCATCTGCAGAGGAACTGGAGCTGGTGACATCGCATGGAGACTGCTCCTCTTCAGGCTGCTGTGGATAAGAAAAATTAAAAATATATTAAAGTAGAATCACAGACTGGTTTGGGTTGGAAGGGACCTTTAAATCTAGTCCAACTCCCCTGCCATGGGTAGAGACGTCATTTACTAGATCAGCTTGCTCAAAGCCCCATCCAACCTGACCTTGAACACTTCCAATGAAGTGAATACATTTAACATTTTAAATAAACACAAATATTTTATGTTTCACACGAGCTGAGAGATTTCCTAGTTGATAGCACAAGGCAAATTAACCATTACACAAGTGAGACTTTTTGCTCTGGTTTCAAAAGAGGTTGAAATGCTCTACAGAGCAATCTCTTCCACCCCACAAGTCCCTGGTTGCCATAACCCTGGGCTCCCGGCTCGGGTCCTCTGCCTGCCTCCCCCTCTCTAATTCCACATTTCATCCTGCACAGCAGACACCGCTCCTCTCATCATTTCGGGCTGAACCTTTTATCGGTCAAGGTGCCATAAAACCGCCAAAGGTTCACCAGGTGTTAATGACGGAGAGTGATTAATGGAGAACTGGGTCATCCTGACTCCTGACGACAAACTCCAGCCTCTCCTGTGGGACCAGGGATGTGTTTGTACCTCTCAGCCATGAGAGGTCAAGGGCAACAAACTGTTCCACTGCATCATGCAGCACAAAAGCAACAATTATACAGTAGTACAAAACAGACAGAAAAAATAAAACCTTAAATCCCCGTCCCCCACTACTTTCCATTAAGCAGAAAGTTAATGCCAGGGTTTGCAGCATTTTTCAAATCCAACTGTAATTGAAAAATATCATTCCGCAGGATCAGCCACCCTGTATTAGAGGTCTCGAGTCATACTGCAATTTTTTGGTTTAGTTTGCTCCAAAAGCAGTAAGTGAAAGCCAAACTGGTTCTCTTTGGCCAAAGGCCACATGCTGACCATACAGCCTGAGAAGAGCCTGGGCGTATTCTGTGTTCCCCGTGGCTAGCATAAAAAAACACAAGCATCTCTCTGACATCACCTTCAGTCTGAAATGGTGTTTGCCTCGAGGGACTGACATGGGAGGTTTCAATTTATTCTCCTGCAGAGCCCTGCACTGTATCATTTAAAATAATAATAGGCAGAATGATCTGTCAGATCATATATAATAAGACTATTCAGCAAAGCCACAGCAGTTAATTGTCTTCAAATAGCAGGCTCGGTGGGTCTCAGCAGAAGCTGAGCGCTCAAGGAGCTGCAGGCTGTCAGGTCTCATTTGGCAGAAGACAACGGGCTATAAAATCCCGTTCTCACAAGGGAGAGATGGGCACTGAAACCCATGCGGGACAGGGCAAACGGCGGCGGTGCTGCCCCACGCCAGTCCTGCCCCACGCCAGTCCTCACCTCGGATCCCACCACCCTGGCTTCCTTCAAGCCCAGAAGTGTTCAATGCTCCAGACACTTTTGCTTTTCTGTGCTTTTTTTTGATGGGCACACATTATAAGCTAAAAGCTTCTTGTTAAGCTGAATAAAAAGAAACTGAGCTCTTCAAAAAGTATTCTACTCAAATAGGTCATATTTAGAGGGAAGCCCTGTTTCAAGTTTGGCTATGTTTTATTCTTATTTCAGTTTAACAGGTACACAATAATGTTCCTAAGGTGATTTAAATAAATGCTGCCACAGTATCTCCCCTCTCCCATCCATCAAAGAAAAAAAGAGAAAAAAAACAGACAGCATCCACTGTGCAACACTGAAGTACAACACACCTTTTAAACACAAAATATTAAAAAACACACTAAAAATACATCCCTCCAAAAGCATTCATTTCATGGTAAGGAATATCAAATATTAATGGTGAATTTGTGCAAATACTTTAACAGTAAACTTATACTGTAATGTAAAGTATTGGATTTGACACACATTTAAATAGGAAGTGGAGGTTAAAACAAGAGAGAACTGAAATGGATGCCCTGTGAAGTTTCTGATGACGTTTGGGGTTATTCAACATAATCTGATATTTGTGTGAGTCATGATGAGAGCTTACTGAATTGCTTAAATTCAGACAAATTAAGTAGTCATTATGTGGATAATACTCCTGCAGTAGAGGAAACAGTCTGCTTCGCTTTTCTGAGACACAGGAAAATATTGTCAGACATTAGGGCAGCACAGCAGGAGGAGAGAGGACTACCTGCCAGCTGTACAGTGGAAGGATGGGACAGTTTGGAAACGATAAATTTGGATGCAAATCTAGCAACAATAGTGCAGAACATCAAATTATATAGGGAAGAATTAGAGTAAAATGAGGATTTTTTCCCAGATGAGAATACTGCTCCAGTTTAAAATGCAGAACAAAAACCCCTTCCCTAGCAGGGAATATTCAGGGTTTCTATTGTAAAGTGCAGTTCAAAGAGATACTTGAAAAACGTGAAATATATTTGGTCCATTTTAATTTTCACCTTCAGCATCAGACTGACTACAGAACACAATAAAAATTCCCTTGAACTTGCGGCCCATGATTATTCCTCTGAAAATATTCTGCCTTCATTTAAATGAAGATTTTTTTTTTTTTTTTTTTAACAAAGCAGAATAGTTAATATGAAAGACCAGGACTCTGTCTGCAAAATGCCAAGTATGGCTGACACATCTAAGAAACATCTATATTGTAGCCACCTCTGCAAAAAATTAGCTATCTGGCCAAGTGCCAGTAAATATGCATTGCTCTGTAATCCTATTTGAGTAAGAAAATACGCTGTTTGCAGAATAGGAATGGTTCTCTAATGTGTTCTTTTCCTACAGGAAAAATGAAACGTTAAAGAAATATTAATTTTCTTCAAGTTAGGCTTGCTGCATTGCACCTCAATGAATTCAACCCTTAACCGTGACCATAAAACTCGTGGCTGAACAGAGCCTTTACAGACACGCGCTAGCGGGCATTTTCTTTGCTCTCAGAAACAGTACTTGGTGAGAAGCTAGTAAGAAAAAATGAGATAAGGCATAAAAAGTGAGTTTTCTGAGAAAGAACGTATGTACTTCTTCATGACTAGGGATAAGAGAAATCACTAGGATGGTGGGGGTATAAGATAACTTCTTCAACTAAATCCCTCCATCTGTAGGAGGTCTTGATAAGTGGAATTAAAATGTTCTTTCAATCATTCTCGTGATGACAACACGCAAGATGCTGAGACACAAACTTACTCTGTGCCCTGATATTCCATGGGACAAAGACATTAAAGTTGTTACAGTATTTAAAAAAAAATGGTGAAAAAAAATTAAACCCTGGCATCCTGAAGTCTATTTGGCATACCATTACACTAAAGGAGTCAACATCTTTGGTTGGATTGATATATAATCTAGAAGAGTAATTTTTTATTTGGATTTGCCTATGGCTCCAGTCTCGCTAAAATTAACCTCAATAGTGGCCTCCTATTAATTATTTATTATAATTTTTGTGAATTGGAGTGGAGGAGTCTTCCCCTGGTGAAAGCCTCTCTCAAAATTTTTATTCCTTCGGGTTTGGGTTTTTTTTGCACGGTTGTTGTGGGGTTTTGTGGGTTTTTTGAAGAGAAATAATAATTCTGAAAAAATAAATGCAAAATATTTACATATTTGTGTATTTCCTTGAGCAAACGAAAACAAAGGCAGAAATCAAACAAAATTCAAGGGGTTGAGTTGCAACGCCTTCCTTTGACAATGATCTGCGGGTTCCTGACTTCCCAAGGGCCTTTCGTCTGAATCATTTCCCAAGAGGCACATTAAAAAACTTCCCAGTAACGCTGAATTTCAGTGGCAGGTTAAAAGTTAAGATGAGCAAAGCGTATGGGCTACGCCCCAGGACATTGCCAGATGATTGTGAGAAATGACCTTATGCAGCATTAATCACTCAAGAAGGAGGGTGTTGCAAAGCCTGCCCAGATGGCTGTCTGAGATGGAGAAGGAAAAGCAGGATGACGAGGACATGGGAATGAAGCGCTGACACAGAAAAATAAAACACTGCTGAAGCCTTAGACCTCACGTTGGAAGCGATTTCTGGATTTCAGCGACAGCCTCTAAAGTCTGAAAAAACAAGTCAGGTTTCAGTGCTAAAGCTCTCTGAACCCAGCAGCTCATGTTACGCAGCTCAGCACGTGTCCTTCAGAGAAAAAAAAAAAAAGGAGACAAGCACAGGAGATGGCAATGAGAGCGTGCACCGAACACCAGGGACAGTTTAAGGTACCTGCAGATGTTGTGACCCCACAGACCCCAATTCTTCATGGTCCTGGGACAGAACCAGGGCTTAAAAACTATGAATTTCAAGTGATGTCTATGGAAGGAGCCCAAAGACCCTGGACAGACAATGGCTTGCTCTTCCTAAATTTCTTTTAATGTATTAAGCAGTTAACAGAGGAGGAGTGATTTATACAATAAAAACCAACTCTAACGGATGAAATTTCAGCTCTTGCTCCACAAAAAGGGGAAACAAGAACAGGACTAATAACAACAATAATCATCATGACACTGAAAAGTTTGAGATCCTCTTTGTTCCTAAACATGTTCTCCCTCTTCCCAATTTGATATGGAAATTGTACTATTTAATAGGCTTATAACTAACCAACTACAACCAAGACATGCATCTTGTAATATTTTTCAGAAGAAAGATTACATCCAGCACTTATTTTAGTGGTTATTAAAAATATTTATAACTTGCATTTCTACCAGCTGGGCTCAGTAGTCAAAAAGATTTAATTAAGGAATGAGTGCACAACACTAAACTAGTGTCTCTGGTCCTTCTAGAAAGACCTTTGACTGTAGAAAAGGTACCCAGATAAATTCTGAGAAGGGAGACAAGGAATCGAGTTAGTCGGCAAAGCAGAGACAAAAAATGTGACTGAGGTTGAGATTAGCTTTGAATAACTTCCTAAACTCAACTCAGGAACCTTTTGAACCCATTTGTAGACAAAGTCTGCAATCCACCGCATAATGAGAACAATGCAAAGGCTGCCAAATTAAGAAATTCCCTTTCTACAAAGAAAATAATTTCCTCCCTCTGCCCGCTCTCCACTGGCGATTGAGGACCTGCTTTCCCCACCACCTCCTCCTTTTCCCTGCAGCATCCCTACTACATTGTTCTACCTATTCTTTTTAAGTTTTAATTTTTCTTTCTCATATTTGGAGAAGGAAACTTTCCACATAAGAAAGGGAAAAAGCTAAAATTCTGTACAATATAAGATTTACTGTGTTCCCACAGCACTCTTCTCCCACGTATCTCCATACAAGCATTAAATCAGGCTCAAATGGCAGTCGGGTGTCACAATTCATGCCACTCCACATGAGAAAATTAAAGACAGTCTTCTGCTCTGCCAAACAGCCTTATATTCTCACAGTCCGGAGTCCTGCATCACTTTGAAAGTAAGATGGGAAAGCGTGAGGCTGGTGAGCTCTGTGCCCTACCACATGCATTAAGGATGACTTTACTGTTCATTTATAGCACATGAGATCACTTAGCCCGGGCTGTGGTGTTTCCCGTCCCACTGGAAAATATTCACCGTCATCTGATTTGATTTAAACCAAACAGAATTTTGTTTCATTAAATATATTTCTCTGAAAGCAAGCATGAAACCTATTCCGAAAGTTTTGTTTTTCAGAGCAGGAATTGTGCCTGCTCAAACAGGTAAGCTGGAGCTGAACCTAAATGGGTGATTTCATGGAGCTGAGACCAACGTGATGGCTGCTCTAAGGAAGGTTCGCATCCTCTTTGATTCTGCATCACTCTATTCTTTCTGGGTGCTTCTTCATCCTCTACTTATGGCAATAAGAACATCAATTATCAGCAAGACAATTCTTAAAAAGCAAAACCTAATCAACCTCTGAGTAAATTCAGGCTGCTCAGATGCAGGCGGCGTAAGACCGATGCTGAAGCGAGGCATCCTCTGTTCAGGAGGCTACTCTCTGTCTCAGGTCTCACCCACTCCTCCTTCCCCTTCTCAGCCATGAGCAACACAAAGGGCACAGGGATGACTGAGGTTAGTAATGACTTCTGTTGTTGATATTAAGCAAACCTGAAAACATTTTCCTTCTACTTGCACGCAAAAAGGCACTAGAGGTATGTTGCCTAGGCAACAAAACTATTCATTGGAATTGGCCTTAAGTATTTAGAGTGAGTGTTTCCTTCCCATCCAGGGAGTCACACTGAATTTACAGAAAAACATTGGCTCCTCTGAGAATTACAGTATATGATTGTGAAGGTGTCAGCATAGAGGTCATCATTTGCTGGAGGAAAGCTCTTTGTTACATGCGTTATAGATGGCTTTCATACCATCTATGCAATCCCTAATGACCTTACAAGAAAATCTACCTTTTTAACTGTTCTCTAGTGCCTGATTTACTTTTGGACAGTCAAAATTACTTTCATCTCTTCAACATGGGGGGGCTGCATGGTTTTTGGAATTCTGCTGCAAGTAAATACATCCCTCATGTTGCTGCATCCAAAGAGAGGACCAGATCCTTCCTATCTATTCCGTTCCAGGATAATCACTTCCACGTTTCTAACTCACCAGTGAAACCAAGATGATCTGCATTTGCAGTATGGGTTTATCGAATCAGGCCTCGGAGCTTTTTTAACCATATCCCAACCAGGCTTTCCTACCTTTCCAAAGACAAGGTCTTCCATCCCATCACCAGGCAAAGGGAAGAGGTCAGACTCGCTCCCGGACTCTCTTTTAAGGACACCCTGTGACGACGCACAGACGCTACTCAGCCCATCCTCCAGGAAATTCTCACATTCTACGGGAGCAAAGTAGAAAGAGTTACGATCTGATGCTTTCTGTAGCATCCATACATCCAACTCACATACACTCAGTAAATTCAAGGATTTAAAAACAACAGTAAACACAGCTTTATAAATTATGTTCACCTCCCAAAACCGTGCTTGCAAATTTTCAAAGAATTTATTCCAGCGTTTAAAACTCCTTTTTAACGTAGCATCGAAGTACATGGTACAAACAGAAATTCGGCATTAGACAGCTGTATATGCTTGTAGCTTGAGGTGCTGATAAATATGCTATACAGCGGGTGCCCCACACTGAGCATAACAGCATGTTTCCCATCGATTGCAGCAACTGCAAAATTAGATTCATATTCAATACATGTAGAAATATAACTTGACAATATTTGCTTTCTTTCTCAATTAAAACCAATCAATTCTCTCTAAATGCCCATTTAGAAAGGGGAAGATTATTTCATTCCTTCTTTTATACTTCGCACTGAAAAAGCACTAGTATGACTTCTGTGACAAGCTTTACTTTTTTAAGAATCAAAAATTAAGTGTCTTTTTAAATTCTAAAGCTTTCATATCTCCTGACATTGATAGACAAGCATATTGCATCTCTTTTTTCTAAAATGCTTCCAGCTGTTTGTATCGGGGCGATGAGCAACACAAACATAGACTACAACCACTGAGAAAGCCCTTCCTTTCCAAAAACCTTAACAGACACGTATTTGCATCAATAATGCCTGTATATCATTTCATTTGTTCAGCCTTCAGGCAAAAGTATTAATAACAATTTTGGCAATAACTGAACATTCTTTTCTTCCAACTCAAAATATTTTCTGATTATTAGTATTTTTTTAAAAAAAGAAAGGTGTTATTTTGCAACCTGCTCTCACTAAACAGATCCAAAACATGCTTAGCTCCCTGGAGAGGGGCCAGGGCAATAAAATATTGGTTCACCTGACTAACTCCATCCTTGGCTAGGTCAATCTTACACATCAACGCAACAACGACAGGTTTGGGTAGCTCAAAACCACCTTTTTCCCTTCCCCATTCTTAACCTGCGCCTGACAGCAGCTATCAAACACCCCAGGCACAGCCCAGCCGATGGGGGTGAGCCACTGTCAGAGGAAATAATGTTAATTTATGGATGGTAGCAGGGCTGCCCCTGTTTCGGGCATGGGGGAACCGAAACCAGTCGGAAACCCCATTAGCCTGCAGAGGAGTTTCCACACCACGAAGAATTGGAAAAGCACTTATTGGAGGTGGTGCGGCTGCTCCCCGGTCCTGTTCCCCTTTCGGTAAACCTGGAAAATGTGAACTGCTTTTCCATCACCAAGGGGGAGAAGGGAGGGGGAAGAGAAGAGAGGAGGGGGCGGGGGGGAAGAAGGGAAAAGCAAAGAAGAGACGGAGAGGCTGTAAGGGATCGGGCCAGGGTGCCGGCTGTCCAGCTGGCAGCCGACAGAGCGTGTCCGCAGCCCAGACTGAAAAACAAAGGGGCTTGAGCCACGTTCCAGTGGAAAATCAGCGGGGACGGTCCAGATGCGCCAAGGGATGGATACCTTGCCCCGACGATAAATCACAAGAGGCAGCGAAAGGCTCTGCAGGAGCCTCCAAGGGACAGAGGAGATGAAGCAGCGGGGAGCGATGCTGAGGAGCAGAGTGATGGGGACCCACACCCCCCCCAAACACTCTCTTCCCTCCCTTCTCCTTTATTTTTGGTTGTTTGGGGGGGTCTTCCCCCCGCCTTTTCTCAGTTAGCTCATTGGGTTTCTTTTCTTTGATTTAAGCTGCACAGGCATTGCACAACGCTGAGCTCCGTCTCGGACACCCGTGACCTGGCAAGCCCCGGTGACAGCACTGCAGTGACACGGGGACTGTGACTCCCATCACACATCCACCCCCTGCTTGCTGCGAACGCTGGATTGATAGAGCAACTGTGCTTAGCTGCTCCTCTCTGTGCAGGTGCAGTGATGATGGTAACATACTTCTGCACATAATATAGAGGCAAAAAAAAATTACATAGTAAAAAGCCCTAGGAAGAATATTTCCAAGCAGCTCTTTTACAAACATTTTCCAAAGCCTCGTCCTCCAAAACAGGGCTGAGCCCTCCAATTCCGTGCTGATAGCTACGTATCTGCCACACTCCTCCAGGCATTTCATTTCAAAACCACTGACAGAAAACGAGAAGCTACGGTTTCTGGAGTTCCCTTCTAAGATTTGAGGACTCTGTCCTTACGAGCCATTTCAGCAGGATTATTCAGCAGGTGAAAAAGATCTAATTCCCTATCAAGTTGTGTATTTTTAAGTTAGCCCCATTACGACACCTCATGGGTTTATTGCTGTTAGGTGTTGCCAGACTCTTCTTGCCCTCTCTACACCGCGCAGCACCACAGTGCCGCCGGAGGGATGCACGTGCAGTAACGACGTTATTTCTAGAAAGGCCAGAACCCGCAGAGCCTGAGATCTCCCTGCTGCTTGAGTCCAACCAGAGAGCACATTAATCAACTTAAAAACCTGCCTCTCTGTGCTTGTGTTACAGGCACATATTACTATAATTATTAATGTATATTTGTATATATGGCTACCTGATTACATAATAAATATTATATTTCTATAGTATGATATTGCATTAGATAATTAATAAGTATCTAACTAATATTCATCCATATGAATACATGATTATAGATTTGGCAAGTCAAATGAGCGGATGTCATTTTGCAGCCAAATGGAGCGCAGTAACTCTTGCCTGAAGTGTAAAGATATCATACCAGGAGGCAAGGGATGCGGGGACACAATTAGGAAAGAAGCAGCACGGTGATACCGCAGGTTCTCCTGTAAAACACTCTTGAAACAGCTATTCACTGCTCATGACTATTCTAAACACAGGACTTTTTTTTTTTTAAAGAAAAAACACTTACTTAACTTTGATGGGAGTCAGAACTTCTACCTAGGATAAACCTCTCGAGTCAGTTACCCAAATTATCCCTTCTTAGCCTACACTCTGAAAAGACTGGGTTTGAATTTCACATTGACAGTCAGTGATTCAACCACTGTTTTTCTTTCAAGTCTCTCAGATAAATGGAAGGAGATTCAGGTGAGACCCCTGCTCGTATTGAGCAGGGCAAGGCAAGAAGTGTCCTCTCTACGAGCAGTCCAAGCAAAGTCACTATTCAGGGCCCCGATAAATTACTCTATTTGTTTTGAACATGCAGAATTCAATGAAGGGAAATGCTTTTTTCCTTATCTTGGACACCAACACGTCTTTGAAACTTGCCCAGACAAGATTTTCTGTCCCAGTGGAAAAGCCAGAAAGCACCAGCCAGCACGCAGGGCTGGGAGCTCGGCATGGCTGGTGGGCAGGGTGTGGGAACGATGGCTCTCAACAACCTTCCTGCTTCCTGAAGCCTGGAAATCATGGCAACTTTTGGGGGAAAAAAAAATTCAAGCCACTGATTTGGATCTAAATATGGATTCAGGAGTCTAAATTTCTGACTTTTTTTTTTCTTTTATTGTATTATCCTTCTAGCTAGAAACCATGCCTGTGTCCCCCATGACCCTTTTCAAGTTAATTTAAAAAAAAAAAAGAAAAAAAAATTGAAATACTAAGTACTTTAAATGTGTAATTACTTAAGAAGGTGACGCACCACACAGCTCACTGCAAGTCAAGTGCTACAACCATGTGCTAACAATGACTCACAGCAGATTTACTACACATTTTCTTTAGTTTATGTATATTACCTGTCGAGGCTAGGATGTCAAAAATAAGAAGAAAAAGAAGGAATGAAAAGGTGAACCACAGGGCTGCTCATCTGGAGCCGCCACTGGCATGCTGCTCACCTGGAGACTCCTGCGTCCGCTTGCGTTCCAGCAGGGAAGAATCGGGACATGGCTCCAGCGAACACCAGCTTTCACGGTTTATCTGAAAAACAGACCAGAGCAAATCAAAGACAGGCCAATGTCACTAACGTCCCCGTTAGCCTCTTCTGCAATGTCACTCTGCATCGACCAGCAGATATATAGTTATGGCTTAATTTTGTCCCAGTAATAAAAACCTCAAAAGTAACTTACAATTTTTTTTTAAAGCATCACTAAATAAACCATTAAAATATGCCAAAAAACTCTATTTCTCCATGGAAAGTATGATTTCAAGGTGGCTCCCGCTCAAGGCAGAAGTTCAGAGGGAGGATGAGCCAGCGTTTAAGCTACTAGTTGAGGATTGAAGAAACTTGGCTTCAGTTCTCACTTCCATTTGTAGCAGGACCACAGACAAGATATTCCTCTGCTTTATGCCTTGGTTCACTATCTACAGAATAGCAACGCCTTACCACCCATATTGCTGTGAAGATAATTACCTTGAAGATACTAAGGCGCTCAGATAATGTGGAAATGAGGGCTAGGGAAGTGCCCAGGTCATGGTGAGAACCAGAAGCACTTTGTGTTTGCATTAATTGAAATGATGATGATGTTAGAAACGCCCATTTTAACACTAAGACACATCACATGGTTTATTTCAACATCAGCCCTTATCATCTCACCCTGTCCCTCACCCCTTCCATGACTTCCAGTCTTTCAGCAAGGATGACTGATCTGCTCTCAGTCTTCTCCCCCGTCTGCCTCTGTTTTACTCTTCCTCACTTGGGTTGTGTTGTCCAACATTTTGACTCTGAAGTCTGCTGGACTATCCACAACCCTTGGCTCATCCAACATAGGCTTCCCATCACTTTTGTCTACAGCTGGTAGACTCTGGAAGCCCCTTTGCTCTCTCTCCTTCAGGAGCTCTGCCATTCCTCCTAGCCAAACGCCTCCATTTGTTGAACGTAAGCAAATCTCGCCTGGATAATCCCATGTCCCATGTCACGAAATCCAGAGGTTGTTTCCCCTCCTGACCTGCCTCAACACACAGGATCTCGCATGTTATGTTGTGGCTAAAAGAAAGCTACTAAAATGGATGACTTTGTCTGACTTTGTATGCCAACTATTTCTCCTACCCTCTCTCTGGTCTTCCTTCTCTCCTGAAATAATTTCCTTTTCCCTCTCTCTGTCAAACAGAGAATTTTTACTGTTTACTTTTTGCCTCTGGCCTGTCTTCAAATTTCCTCCATAATCCTGCTCCATTTTTGCAGTCCCTTGCTGGATTCTCATCCCCTTGATGTTCTCCTTTCTCCCATGTTATGAAATGCACTGCTTTTTGCTTTTTTATTCCTTTTTTTTTTGGTAATAAAGAAAAACCAAGACTCTCCTACCCTTGACCTGACTTGCTGCTTTGAGTAATGACCCACATCCTTCTTCCCCTTCTCGCTGAGATCATGGAACTTGTTATTTGCAGTCGCTGGCTGGCGCTCCTCACCGGCCTGGCTGCATCCCCCTGCCCTTCACCGGAGGGGCTCCTGCCAGCACCTCCTCTCACCTCCTGCTCACCACACCGCAGAGTCAACGCTTCACTCCCCCCGACCTGTCAGCTACTTTCTACTGCACATTTTTCTTCCTTAGGTTTTGTCCTCCTCCATACTTCTGCGATGACAAAATGGGGTTGGAAGGGCCTTTGACAGGTCAGCTAGTCCCTTTCTGCTGCTCCAAGTCAGGCTCAACTATAATCCGAGAGGTCTTAATCCAACATGCCCTTAAAATCCTCCAGCAGCGAGGATGCCGTGACCTTCCCCAGCCAGCAGATCTTGCTGGGGGAGACAGGGAAGGAGCAGAGAAGATCTGAGAGGGGGGAAAAGTGAGCAAGAGCCTCTCAGGAGAGGCGAAGGAGACCTTGTGCTCTACCAGAGTCAGGTCTCAGGGTGACCTCAGTGCATGTCCCACCTGGACGTCCCTCCCCACCTCCATGCAATTTTACAGGCTATTTTTCTTAGATATGCATGCACTGATGTACACTTACAATTAGTTGCTCGCTGCCTCTGCTCATACATATGCATTATACACACATTCATCTAAGATCCCACTGGACCCCTATAGGTACATATATCTAAGACCGCATCCTTCCCTGCACCTCTACTTAAAGCATATACGCACACACCTGTATGCCCATCTTCTCTCTTTTACATATATTACACATATATTAAATGAGACTATTACACATATATTAAATGAGAGATGGAGAGGGAAAGAGAGGCAGTCTCAAGTCTGAGAAAGGCTTTTATAAGCAAATACTCGAAACAATGACTTCTTGTTTTCCAAAGCGACATAAAGATATTGACTTTTAACTGTTGCATGGACAGTGGGTCACCATTTGGATTCTTTCAACGGAAGAAAGATATCCCCTGCTCTCAGCGAGGCTGAGGGGTATCTAACCTTAGCAATTAAACTTCATTGCAGAATTTATACATACTTTTTAGTCTTAGAAGAGCTGTAAAGTCAATAAATATCACATTATGACTGTAAAGTCAATAAATATCACATTAATATTTTTTTTTCTCTCCAGACAAAGCAGAATCTATTTTGCAGCACACTGCCTTACATTTTATTAAAGGCAAATATAGAGGTTGACCCTGAACACATATAGGAGGACAAATGCAAATGCGCCCAAGTCTGCACAAATGGAGGAACAACCCATTTCAGTTATAAAATCAAATTCTGCCTCCTTCTGACTGGCTTGCACCTTGCTCCTTCCTCATCATATTGAGCCTCATCCTCCCTACTCTTAAACCAATGTATCTCCATCAAATTTAAGGGAACTACTCCTGATTTATACCGATATCCACTATCGGAAATTGATAATTAAACATCCTGTTCAATAATTAGCAGTAAGAAAACAAAATGTGAGAAGGTTCAAGCCTATCAGTTGATTGGTAATAGAATAAACTATATTAGGCTGAATTAACATTATACTTTTTCCTTTAATAGAACCAATTGAGTCATTCACTGAAAATGTATTATAGACATTGGCATTTTTTCAAAAAAGATTTGAGTATTTTTCCCATTACCCAGCCAGCTCTCTCCTCTGTCCTGTGACTTTGCCAAGTATTGAAAACGTCT
Organism: Balaeniceps rex; assembly: GCA_013401315.1. NCBI lineage: Eukaryota > Metazoa > Chordata > Aves > Pelecaniformes > Balaenicipitidae > Balaeniceps > Balaeniceps rex. Next base: position 130,070 of record VYZW01040377.1, on the reverse strand, counting down.
GTTTTTTTCTATTAAAAAAAGTAATGAGAGAGTAACCCTGAGGTTTAAGGTGCTGTTTCAGATATACCTGATTAAGTACAAAATAAAACATTAGGAACTAAGTATTTATCTCAGTAGCCCTAATTCAGGAATAATAATAATAACCATCATCATCATCAAAATACAAACAAAGGAAACCGCCACTATATACAAGTATTCCCTACGCCAAAACGAGCCCAGACAGGATTTGAGGGAGGTTTACTGCATGCTCTCAGGGAACTGGGTGGTCCAGAGATACTCAACACACAAACTCCGCTATCCACAGCCCAAGACTGAGTACTGGGATCCCTCCTCAACAACTGAATTCTGCTGTATTTACTCAGGACTAGCAACTGCAGGTACAGACAGTAAGGGCTGTAGAGAAAATACCATTATAAAAGCACCTGAACATCAGGGGTTGGGGAATGCACCAGTGTGAAGAAATTCAAAATGGGGTTGTCTTGGGATTTTGCAGACATCTGTGCATTATATGTAACAAAACTATTACTCCCTTCTTCCCTTAGTCTCTGTTTTACTAAGAGAAGCCCAACAACAGGACCGCAGGCTGGTGGCCACAGAAGATGATAAAACCCCCATGCGCTTTCTGCTTTGCCCACACTGATTATAGCCCATCGATTCCGGGCATCCCAAGGCTTTGCAGCGGGAGCAGAGGATGCAGCAGTGTTCAGATGGCAGAAGGGAATATGAAACAGCCTCTGGGAACAGAGTTTCAATATGCAGCTTTTGAAAAAACACCAGGAGAGAACCAGCTATTTTTCCATGCAGAAGCCTGAATATGTTTATCTGCAGCTCAGACACATAATGAATCATGGAAGCACATCCCCAGGCACAAAAAACTGAATCCCGAAGGATCTGCTGTTTGCCTGTGAAACACTAGCAGACTGAATGTCCAAAGAGGGCTTTAGGACACCAGCTGGAGCTGGAAGCAGCAGACGGTTTTGTTGCTCTTTCTGGGCACACATGCACGTGTTTCCTGACTCTCAGAGACATCTTCCTGCAGATACTGAATTTGAAACTTGATGTGACTTAATGCAGAAACCTCTTTGGATAAGAAAAGGACAACCTGCGAGACAAACGGGGCTGGGATGTCCTCCATCACACAGGAACGATGAGTGACCCCAGCACCTATTCCCAGGCTCTTCCTTCCTCTCCCCCTGCATGACGGTCTTGGCCGAGGAGTTATATCTAACCCCCTCCAGAGCCCGTGGTCCTGTGCAGCGCCTGCCCACAAAAACCAGAATCGTGACCTCCTTCTCAGAAGACATTTCAGAAATGTCTAATTCTGGCAGAGCGGCACAGCAGAGGGCTTGCTAGAAACACTCAGCTCGGGGGCCAGTCGCTACCTGGCTCCCATGCACCTCTACCTTTCCACCACGGAAAAGTCTTTTTCTCTCCCTCAGGTTTTATTTTAACTTTTCTCGCCTTCCACTTCACAATAAAGAAAACACACTGACCTCTCAGGAAATCTTCCGCTATTTTAAAAGTTTGCACTTGTCAGCCTCATTGGTAGCGATATAAATCAACATCTCTAGAGCAGAAGGAACCAGACGATTTTAACTTTCATTTCCTAGCAAATCTCTAGAGATTCATCTTCCCTCCATATTGTTTTAACTTTGTCCTAAATCTACAAGTTTCCATTTCTCTCCTCCCCCCCGCCCCAGCTTCCAGGCTAAGTTCTACCTTTCAGCTAAAACCAGATACCATTGCACATAGGAAAATACTTAGTAGAGTAATTCTAGCTTGCTTGGTGTCTCATTAAGTACCTGTACACCATACTGAGCAATAACTGACACTAGGAAAGGCTTGAAATACCCACTGACGAACAAAACCAGCAGGAAACAAGCAACACTTTAAATTCAATTATAACTAATTTGTTTAATAATCAGGAATGTTACAATGATTTTTTTTTCATTATTATTTTTAATGCAAATCTTAGTTATTCTCTAGGAACTACCTGCTCCTGAAAATTTCCTGTAGGATAGTTTTCACTGAAGAAATCTGTACACAGAACTGGAATTCAATGTTTATTCTGAGCAACTTTTAACTTTACAATTCCATTTACAATGGAATTCTCCAGTCGCCTCTAATTCCTGAACTAGAAACTAAAGCAACAGTTGATTCACCCCCTTCACAAAAACCACCTTTCAAGATCCTCCAAACCTCTTTCAAAAGGAGTATGAGGGATGGGGCACCTAGGGAAGGACTTTCCACTGTCCTTCAACAGCTGTCGATATAAAAAACCCTCCATATACATAAAACTCACACTAAGAGCAAAAATCACTGCTTTGACAATCATCTTGCCAGACGATACTAAGAACGGACGTATCAATTTGCTTGCAAATTCCAGATTTTTTTTTTTTTTAAATTGTTGTAATCTCTCTGTGTATTTTCTTAGCTTTAGCTTTAAGGGAAGGTTTTACCATGCGGATGAGGAACACAAAGACCATTCTCCAATGTATGCTGAAAGGGACAAGGTGCCAACACTTGCATTTCTGCAATGATTTCTATAGAGATTTATCTTCTAGCACTGTGAATATGCTACGTTGAGCCTTTTACCTTTACAGAATTGGTGACACATTATCGGGAAAACATTTTTTCAAGGAGGTCCAAAGTGACCTCACTCACAGCAACAAGTGAGCAGTGCTATAGAGAACTACACTAAAGAATTACACCAGAAGAGGCTCCTACAACCACAGGACATTTTAAATGACTGAATAAATTAGCACTTTGTGGTGTAACAGCAACGCCAAATTCCTAGAGTGCACTTTTCCCCCTAGCAATGTCCCAACTGGGGAAAGGAACGTGTGCCCCAAGAACATTTTCCAGCCCTTGGCACTGGGATGTCCTTCACCATCAGAATTAACAGTCCTGGTAACAACAAACTTTAATTATGCTTTAAAAATAACAGCAATGGCTTTGCATAAAAACCATCTCTTGGCTAAAACGGGAGCAAAATTCCCACAAACATGTATGTGCCCAAGGTGAAAACACATTACTTTCATTTAAGTTATCCTTCCAGTTCTAATTCTACACAAGACACAAACAGAAAAACTCAAAAGTTCTCCACACCATCATAAACACACTTCTCTCCTGCTGTCCCTTCAATAACCAAACCAATGCAGACAGATGCAGGATTGAAGTTCAGGGTCATTTTAGGGCCACGAACTTTGATGGGACACTGCATACCCATCATCTGAGGACGGTACTTCCCTCAGAAGAAGAATGCCAAAGAAGGAATGAATGTGCTTATGTTCATAAGCATAAGAAAGAAACATAAACATAAAAAAGAAAAAGCTTTATAAGTATGATAACATACAAAGGAAGAAACCGTAGTTTCAGTTAATTTGGGGACCTTCTCCACATACTTTTAGCTTAGGATGCTGCAAATTGCACTTTGCCTTCAGTGGGCAGGGTCCATTCCAGAGGATGTTCTCCAGCGCTGGGGTAGAGCTACCAGAGCATCCCTCTGCCAGGGAGCAGTATAACTAATTGATAATGCTGCCTCTTTAATTTAAAAATGCCTTAATTATTTTTAGAACATTGGGCTGGTTTTAATTTCATGAATAATGTTCTGATCTTTAACTGAAAGCTGAATGGGATCTGTTCATCTGAAGAGCGGCTAAATCAAACCTCACTTCCCCAGTTATGAGAAAACTTAACACCTTACACTTAACAGTCTGGGCATTCACGCACAATGGTGAATCGTAGATATAGGCAATGAGCAATTATGAAACATTTCCAGTTGCGACTGCTCAGTCTCCCATTCTCAAAGCGAGCCCGTTTCTTATTTTCTAGCTCTGCAAAGCACAGCCTGTTCATCCAGATTTGAACGCTTGTCTAACTTCACATGTATTTGCAAGGTGCCAGCCAGTGTGGTTTCCATATTCTGTCCCTAGATAGTTATATTTGTGGTAGCAGGCACAACATAAAAATGAGACAGGGCTGCCAACTCACACATGGGCACACTGAGACTTCCCATTTTGGGTCTTGGAATAACATCGCGCAGACTGCTTTACCCTGCACGTAGCTGCTCGGAGCTCAGTAAATTGTTCAGACAAGCAGATACCCCACGTGTCCCACATCTTCTCCCTCATCTGCTACAATGCAATCCCAGCAGGAAAGATGATGGCAAATTTTTATGCCATTTCTGCATCGTCCAAGCTTCCCTGCACAGTGGCAAACCACTACGCTCAGCAACCAAGTTCATCATGTTTGCATTGCTGCAGAAGCAAAAAGAGCTGCAGTAAAGATGAAGTCCTACCTCCGACATAGAGGCTAGGACACTGATTTACCCGTTGCCTCTTGCTTTTTCGTATGTGGGGAGGAGGAAGAAACAATATTAAAGCTAAAAATAATTGTGTGCATCAACCCCTAACACTGCTGAGGTTTTTTTTTTTTTCATAACTTCACAAACCACTGTTCCAGGCACAATGTAAACATGGAAAATTTGAGCCCCAACACACTGACCCTTCAGAAGACACGTGCATTGCAAAACAGTCAGTAGGAACTAAAATTCTTTTGCGACTGTATCTAAGAATGGTTGCAATCAATGCAAATATAATTCCACCTATAAACATTTAGCACCCGAAATGACACAAGATCTTCTTTGTTCACAACTTGTTCCAGTTGTCCTTCTCCACCAGCTGTTTTTCTTTCCTATGTCATGATCACCCAGTTCCCCATCTTAAAACGAAGCAAAGAACATATTCATCTACCACTCAAAGAAAAGGTAGCTTGTACAAGTCAATCTGTAGGCCAAACTGAAAGCTGTTTGGTGCTTTGCAGGTACCTTGTTAAAATTTCATTCAGATCAAACACTCTTAATGGATCCTATTTGGGTTTGCTTTTGCTCTAAGGATATTTACTTGCTTTTCAATACTTGACACTTAAGAAACCCTGTCCTCTTAACTCACCAAAATACGACGGCCTAGATAAGGTACGGTTTTATTTAAGTGTTTTAATTAAAAACAAACCCAGCAAAACCCCCCACCCCCCAGCTCCCTCATTAAGGGTCTGACCCAGCTCCCATTAACGTCAAGAGATGATCTGCCGCTGACGCACTCTAGCGCTGGCGTGGATCCCTAGATCACCAAAATTTAATTTCATCTACCAGTTATGTTACAGAAACCAGCTAAAACATGAAGAACTACTAAAAATCAAGCTAAAGTCGATTGTAACTATAGCTGTCATTAGCACCCTCCTATTTTAAACATCTGCAGCCGGTACAGCCTATGTTCGGAGCAGCAATGCGTGCACACACGCACACATATATGGACACTGAGTCATTTGCAGGAACAGACAGTATAACCCACAGTTTTGAAACTCAATTAGGAAAATACTAGTGGGAACTAACAAGAGCCACATTTTGTTATAAAATCTAAGCTTTGCTGAAGAAAAACTAATTTAAGGAACTGATGACATCAGAAATACTGAAGTCGGATAATTATAGTGAATTACATTTCAACCCAGGCATCCAGATATTCTTTATAAAGAAAAAGATCCTGTTTTTTATATTAGGAACCGAGGTTGTCAGGGGTACCAGGTCTTCTCCCAAGAATTATTAAGCAGTCATTTCACACAAATAGCGCGTATACAGTATGTCTACATTTTTTAATGACTCACAGGATGTCTAGAGATTGAATACCACAGGATTCAATCCGCAACCAGCATCATTAACATGAAAGTTCAAAAATACTCAACAAAATTGAGCTGGTAGAGAAAGTAAGTTATGGTTACTTGTGTCACTAAAAAACAAAGGATACACTGAATTAAAGGAAAATATTTTTATTCCTAAACAGTGCAAGTTAACAAGTGCTAGGTGCAGATGAAGTAGAACAAGAATCATCTGAAAATAATTTTTTTCTGCGCTCTCAGCTCTGAAATAAGATCATGAAGCAAAAATAATAAAAAGGAAGCCACACGATCATGCAGAAACCCACTGTCTCAGCTAAGAAAAGAGAAAAAAGAAAAAGGGAGAGGGAAAGGCAATGCTCTTTCAGGAGTTCAGATCCCTCAGCTGGGCTGTGTTTTGCAGTCCCTCTGGCTGCTTTCCAATTTCCATCCACTTTGCCAGGAAACTGCTGAAGCTCCAAAAAGCTGTACGGAGACAGGACATTCCCAGACTGCCACCGTGCCATTTGGTGGAGCACTTGCTAATTTTAGATTAGAGGAGGAACACACTGGGACAATTAGCCAAGAGCCACTCCTGGCTCTTGCTCCAACCCATCTTCAGACAAAACTCGCACCCCAACAATAAGACCGACAGCAACACCCTTCAAACACAAACAAAAAACACAGGCAAAGGAGGATCCACCATGCCTTTTTTGGCAGAATACAGCTTTCAGGGGACACGTGCATTTCAACCCCAAAAGCGACCACTGGAAATGAAACCCCTTTGCCGAACGGCACCTTACGCAGAAAACCCACCTGCAAGCGGTGAAGGTTGCAAAACAGGAGGGGACCATTTAACGGCAGAGGACAAGGAAGATGGCCAGAGCGTGCTCTCCGAAAGGGTATCTGATTGCATGCCACAGGAGATTATCTGGTTGCAGGGATAATAATATTTGGCACGAATTGGTTTGATAGCACTCAAAGCCATCTCGATGCTGAAGGGCAAGAGCTCTTCCACCTGCTCCCCCTCTCTGCACCGTCCAGCTTGAGGGACGGGTACAGCAGGGAACAGACAGACCCGTTAGAGATGGGGAAAGGAACCTGTAAATAAGCGTAGGCAAACATCATACCTTTAACAACACAACATCTACAGTCCTGTCCACCTTGGAAATGTCGCACAGGCTGTATCGCCTCTTATGGCGTTCGTACATTTTGTCCAAAAAGCCAGGAGCAGAGGAGCAGAGCCCACCATGAACCCCGGGCTGACCGCGGCCAGGCACGATCCAGACCTCTCACATACGTGCTCGGAGCAGTCCCCGTGTCTCAGCACAGCAGCCTGTCCGAGCCTCTTAACAGGAAAAAGAAAATCCCAGAGCTGTGACTGGCTGATAAAGTCTTCTCGGAACAGATTTGCTTATACAGGCAACGCAGGAACTTATAGCAAACAAAAGATATTTGAAGAGAGCTTTATACATACAGGATTTTTTTTTTTTTTTGCAACTGCTAAGAATGGTATCAGCCTTCCTGTTATAGTAGTAATAATAATAATAAAAAAAATGTTTTCCAGACAACTTTGATATCCAAAAAGCACCAGAATGAAAATCCTGCCCAAAAAAAGAACAAAAGCCAGATGTGTGCAGCAGGAACCCTGATGCTCTGAGAGGGAAGGCAGAAGGTAGGCTCAGCCACGACGGGTCTAATTCAGGAAAAAAACAAAAAGAAAAAAAAAAAGCCGATCACCGTATCCAGCGTAAATACTGTCACCAACGTGTTTTTTCTGTCACATCCTCATGCACCGAAAAAAACAATAAAAAAAGCTACTTTCCTCCTTTCGAGTCGGTCCACTGTTCACCAGACAGGAGGGCTCGTCTGCGTTAAGTTTAAATTTCTAATGACAGCACAGGGCAAAAGGAAAGAAAATAATGAAATAAAGCCACTCCCTCCTGATTTCGTCTGGGACGTCACTACTTGCCTTTTTAGTCTTGCAGCAGTGTTCTCCCAGCTTTCAAAATGTCTTTGCAGTTGTGGGAGCACGATTCATCTCTTCAGAGAGAGGGGGGGAAGAAAAGGGGTGGGGGGGCAGAAAAAGCAGCAGCTTTTCTTCACCAGCCTCTTCCACCTCCGGCTGCAGGCAGTCGGTGTGTGTTTGCTCAGCCCAAAAAGTGACTGAGAAGCAAAGGGACATGTTTTCAGAGAGGTAAAAAGACTCCTCCCTCTCCCCCAGGCCAGGTGAATGAAAGACAATTTCAGGCTCAACGCTTCCCCAAAACAGGAATGGAAACTTATGATTTAATCAGTGCATGCACACACACACCAAAAAAAAAAAAAAAAAGAAAAAGGAAATCAGCCGTTTACTGTTTGTTTGCAACACAGAGCAAAAGATTTCAGCAACTTGCTCTCCAGAAAATGCAATTTTCCCTCTTTTATTCTAGCCTGAAAGGCAGGGTTTTTTTCTTTTTAAAAAAAAAAAAAAAAAAAACAACCCTAAAATTTTGAGTCTTTCTAATGCTGGGCCAGTCCGAGCGTCTCTCCCCTCTCAATAGCTCATTCACATCAGCTGGGCCCTGCATGCACACTGCCACATGGTTTCCTGTTTTCAAACTGCCCCCTTGCAGCCCCCTCCGCTTTCCACCCCACCCTGACCTCTCCAGGGATGAAATCTTTCCATACTTCTCTGGCTTTAGACATTCTCTCATTCACCGATTCAAAAGGGAATGGGGGCGGTAAAAAAAAAAAAAAAAAAAAGAGAGAGAGAGAGAGAGAAGAAAAGGGGAAGAGGGGGGTTTTCTGTGGCTGGGAGTTTGTAGCAAGCAGAACTTGCTGCTTTTCTGGGCAGAAAAGCTGGAAACACAGGAATCGTTAATCCTGTGTTGCAAAGCAGGAAACGCAGACATCGGAAACGGCGCTTATCAACCCAACGTTTAATTGCAGATCTCCAAAAGCCATCCTCCGCAGCGCCGGGGGAACTGGCCCACCTCCTGCTGCTGGGATTCGCTCCGCTCGTGGAGCTTAGTGAAGGGTTTGCAGGTCTTTTCATCCAGCCCTGCAGGGTGACCCAAGACCCCTGGTTATATGAGGCACTTTGTAACCACCAGCTCAAGCTCTGGCAAAGGTGACTCAAACCCCGCAACCTGCTGAAACAGATAAAAAGTGAGTTTTCGGCATTTGCATGCAAGATGAGTCTTCCAAAGGAGGTCTAAACCCATCCGCTGCGAGCGGGCGCTCCAGCTCCTCTCTTTCCAACGTTACCCAGTCTTCCGGCCACCCAAAACCACTGCACCAGCAGCCTGCCCGTGAGTAACACAGGAACTGACTCCCCTCCACGCCCATTCGTAGAACACCAAAGAACAGGAGTTTACGAAACACCAAGTACTATTTTGGGCTCTCCTGGGCCTGACACCCCCAATCCGTACTAGCCAGGTTATGCAAAAGCATAATTATTCTCTAAACTTAGCAGACTCAGTAAGCAAGATGAGAAGGGTGTCTTTTCCTAAGACTACAGCACGGCTCGGTGGCATCGTGTCCAGCCACCGATCAGAGGTCCACCTTTGGGCATTGCGCCATGAACACGTCCTCGTGCGCTGGAGTGGGCTGGGGACTCGCAGCGGATCAGCTCCTCCTGGTGAGTGACACAGGTATGCTCTTACCTAGTCAATGTGAGGTATCTCCCCCCACTTTCATTAGGCTCCAGTCTTTCCCTCACAACCCAAAGCTTCATCTCCACCACGCCACCAGCTGAACTGAGGAGGACCTCCTCTATGAGGCTCTCTTACAGCTACAATCCCCAGCTTGAGATCTCAGCCAATGACTCTGTTCTCCTCAACAACAACAAGCGGAGCTTCTGCTTTCAGTATTAGGACACACGCGAAATGTGGTAGTACTTTGGGGACTTTCTGGAGCCACCAGTTTTCTCCACAAGTAATGAATCCCAGCAATCATGTGCCCGTCGAGATGAGGAATCAGAAATGGCTGTGACAGCATTCCAGCCCTTCAAATGCTACCATAAAAGGCAGGGATTTCCTCAAATCTAAATTTACAAGACAGGAACCTATAAACAAAGTGAGTAAATTTAGTTCAGGTAAAGGAATTTGCAGCAGTTGCTGTACTTTGACGATGCTCTAATGTTTCATTATGGAGCACCCATATTTTTTAACCGATCCAGCAGTTAAGTTTGTTTTCAGATCAATCTAATGACGGCTGCTGGTATATACGGCTGAGATTTATCCAAACTACAGCTGCACAGCTCTGTCAAAGCGCTCCACTTAATGCGCTTCACCTTTGAACTGCAGAACCCCTCTGGCAACCAGGAGGAGATGTTCAGCTGCAGGGCTCAAGCAATGCCCACCTTGCAGAGGAGACGCCAATGTGAGCATCGCTACTAACTGTGATAGCGCATCTTCCACAGAGATGCGCTAGGTCTGACTTGCAGCTGCATCAACACCCAGTCTTTTGTGGCCCACATTATCTCACCCTTCCTACAAGTGAGGAGGAATGAGAAACATCTCTAGCCAAAGGAGGTGGGAGACGCACTGGGAGATGTGCAACCTTCATAGCAGGAAGTTAAAAAGAGGCGGCCAATTTTTCTGAGCTGTGCACAAGCATCTTGGTATGGCCAAAAGCCACAAGTAACCCAATGCGTGCCTTCATGGGACAGGAGGGAACAGAAACTTCAGGTGGAAGGTGCAGGCAGCTGGCAAGAGCTGGCTAGGGAAGCTGCCAGGCCAGCTCCAGGCAGAGTGACTCTGGGCACAGGACCTGTCCCAGGACTCAGCACACGTCCATGCCCTACCTGCGAATCAAGATGATGACCTGCCTTCCTCCATAATTATGGGTCTTGACCTACTAAAGGTTGCCAGCTGATCCCTTTGGACTCCTCTACACCTTCAGCCACAGAGGGAAATAACCAACACAAACAAACAAATAGACCAACAAAAAATATCACCCTCTCTCCCTTCTCTTTTTCTTTTCAAATTTAAGCTTCCAAATCCCTAATTTGTTCCAAGAGTTTTTCTGTGGTTATGTTCCTGACTCACAGCCAAGATCAGGAGGCCAGTGATGACTACAGACACCCAAAGTCCATCTCATCTTCATTTCCAGACTTCACTGTTGAAGGGGGGGAGAAACGTAATATAAACAAATAGAAGATAATTTGCCAGGCACACTCCCCCTTGGGAGACCATCACTCTCTTCCCACGTTAGGTGGGGCTTTTGCTGCATTGTTTCAAGCTAGAAATCTTGCCTTGCACACAGCCTTATACACACGCAGGCACGCCGAGCAGATGCAGAAGACAGACTCAGCCCGGACGAAGCAGAACAAAGGTTTCCAGTCTCTTTTGTCCATCTATTTAAGGCAGTCGCTTGAATACCGTACGCATGTTTACACAGTATACAGCATTCATCCTCAGAAACACAATGCACCAGACAAGCAGAGGATAAAGATTAAATTAAAAAAACCCTACTCCAGTGAGTAGATAATTCTCTTTTTTTTCCTGAGAGTTGCTCAAAATGGAGCGGAGACGCGAGCAGCAGCCCGGGCCACCGGCTGCTGATGCGACAGTTCTGGGCTCCTTATTGAAAACATCTGGAAGCGCTGAGCCGCTTTGTGCAGACAGGAGTTTGAAACTATCCAATCGTTTCATATCCAAACCAAAGTCCAGCACTGCGGATTTCAAGGGAAGGAAAAGGAGGGGGGGGAAGGCGCTCAATCGCACCATATGATCTGTAACTCATCCAGATAAAACTCCTCCTCCTCTACCCACTAACAGACCTCTTAATGACAAGGAAATCATGGTTATTCTGAAACAGACTGCGCTATTGTTATCTGTTTCAAATTACTTTTGCCATATTGTTATGAAACACTGAAAATGATGCAATCTGCAGAAATACTCAGGCGTATTAACTTTTTTAACTGCGGCTCTGATAGGAACTAATGGAGCAGTAGATGAAAGGAAAAAATTCTCCCTGTCTTAAGCAAGTCAAAACACACTTTTGGGCACTAAACACAGTAGATAATAAATTCGTCAGACAGTAAGAGAGAAGAATTACAATTTCAATTATTCTTTTCTTAAAAGAAATCAACGTTTTGGAAAGGGTTTTTAACATTTTATGTTTCTGGCACTTGCAAGGATAGACAAAACAAACCCCTTTTTTTTTTTTTTCAAAAACTAAATAAGGCAAAGGAAATATGCACTCGAATACTGCAAAGCCTGGAAGAGGAGCGAGTCCAATCTGGAAGCGAGCACACATCCATCGTGTCTGCCGGGAGGCAGGTCAGCACCCACGCAAGAGGAGACTGAGACGGATGGTCAGACGTGGATTTTGAAGAAGACCAGGAGTTGCTGAACGCTAGCAAGCACTGACGCCGCAGACCTTGGTAAAGAGCCCTGGATGTTAGATAATGCATTTCTCATTCTTGCAAGAGCATCGCAAGACAGAGCAGAGTTTTGTGACTGACTCACTCCCACCCCGCCTGTCCGTCCACATCCCTGCAGTGGCACTTTGGTCCAGGGCTGCATCCCTGTGGCCGCAGCACCGTTCACCAGCGCCTCACCGAGCAGCGTCCTCTTCATGGGGTGGCCCCAAAAGGCTGGTCGTGATTTGGGATTCTCCTATGAGGCAGGGCACGGAAAGATGATAAGGCAGGGAGAGGGACACGGACAGTCCCCCGTGATCAGACGTCACAGGGATCTGCCTGTGGCAGGCACCGTGCTGCTGTAAGGGGGAAGCTCAGCGATGCAGGCAACAAATCTTCACAATCCTGATCCTTGAACACCTCGATATTAACCGGCCTGACTTAATCCTTGGGGCTAATCTTCGACAGTACCAACAAAAGTTTTATTCTCCAGCCTCGGCAGCCCCAACTCTCCTAAAACTCCCCTATTTAAATCATTCAGATCTTCACGCGATGGTCTGGAGAGAGACATTTCCTCGCAGAGCAATACCGTGCTTTGGGACAACACAACCGAGCTGGATTTTATATCCAAACAAACCACTGTACAGCTGCAGCCTGCGTTCGAGCTCGAAGACATAACCGTCTAATAAACAGCTGAAGAACCACGAAGGAGGAATGAGAAGGGCTTGGAAAGCTGTCAACATATGGATACATGGAGCACGTGTTTTGAGAAAATACAAAAACACCTTGAGAGACCTTCAGCCATTTCCTGACCTTCCCTTTTCTAATATTTCTCAGAGACTCGGTGTACATTTCTCAGGAATTTCTATTGTCCAGACAACCTTCAAAAAAATGCTGAAGCTTTGGTCTGCCACGGAGCATGCCTGAACATCCTTCCAGAGGAAGTCAACTGCCCATCCTACTGCTCCCAAACGGCTACAGGAGAAACACATCCCACGCAAGAGATTAGCAACCCCTCAGCTGACTTTACATCAGTTTGCAACATCTAGTTCTGACTTTACCAAAAATAACCGCAAATCAAGATGTCTGGCTGGCTGAAGTGCTGTGGGATCTTGGACCACGCCACAGATATTTATTTAGCGTGTTGTGGGAGTTAAGAGAAATACTTCTTTCTTTCAAACACTGGACATGTTGTTTCACCCCGTGAATTCCAGCATCCTGAAAACAGGGAAGGGAAAACACAAGTGGATAAAGTGGGAACAGTCCCCAAAACAGGCTGTCAAGGAGCACCTGAGCTATGACCCGCAGAAGCAAATCAGCCTCCAAGAAGCAACCCACGCTGCATGTCCCCTGCGTCCTCCGGGACGCCGGCTGCTCCTGCACTCAGGCACTTCCCATCAGGGCATGGGGTCTAATGATCTACAGATGGGTAAAATGCAAAAATCCTGGGGTCTTTCATAAAGAATAATGCAATTTTCAGTCAAGACATCTGGATGGGAGATATTGCTTTGGCATCACAGCTGGCTCAGCCCAGCCTGAAGCTGCTGCTGAAGGGGGTCATCAGAAATGACATTCACTTCTTTGACCTCATCCAGCACTGAAGCTGGTCATGTTAGCTTAGCTGAAATTTCCCTTCATGTTTTTCAGTTGCTAGTGATGAACGTGTGAATTTTACACGCACACAATAAGCAATAATCTTTGCTAATTATGGTGATTCAACCTTCCTAGTCTAAAGGCAGGAATACAATTTCTGGGATCTGGAAAGATAACGACATAAATAAAAGTGCTTAAAATAGTGAATTGTATTTATAAGAGTTTTCAAACCATCGTAAACATTACGCAAGCCACTGCACAGAGTATCCACCAAATATTTGAAGGCCTGCTCAACCCACACTAAACCCAAACAGGCAATGTCTAGTAACTCATCCTACAGAGGATTTAAGTAGGAGATCATTGCATTTGTCCCAAATGCAAGAAAAAGGGGATGTTTCATTATCTATAAAGTTCACAAATGCAAAACTCAAAGGAATTTTTCATTTTTATACCATGCATAACAACAAAGCATGTTCTGACATCACTGGGATAGATATAGGATACAAGAAAGTATTGATTTACACAAATAAAAACATACGTTCCATTATTCCATAATAACAAATTCCAGAAAGAGTAAAGCCTTACAATTCAAGGTATAAGGTTAAAAATTTGCATGAGTTTTTCTGCAGGAAAACAGACCACCTTGCATTTGTGGAGCGCAGGAAACATCACCTTATCTTCCAAAGTATCGGCTCGATACCCGTTGCTGTAAGCACAGCACAGGAGGAGACAGACATCACCTGAGCCGCTCTGGTATGCGTCGCCGTAATAAGAGATCGGTTCCAGGATACGCCTGGTGGATGCTTCTATCTAAAGAACTTAAGTATTTAGCTAAAAACAGAGACAGGATAGCAGATTACGCAGATGAATTGGCGGATAAAGCCCAACGAAAATGACGTATGGTATCAGCAAGTAAAATTAATAGACAATATAAAAATGACACATCTTGAGCTGAGGAAATTATTCAACTTTTACCATTCTTCTATGCCTCCAGTTTAAGGCACTGTAATCTAATTGAAAAACAGAGGAGGATCATTCAAATGAATAAATCATGCCAGAAAATGATTCAGCTTCCCTCCTTTTTTTTTTTTCCTTTGCCCTTTTAATTGAAGTCCCTAAGACTCAGCCCTTGGGAAGCCCACACGACCATGTATTGTCCTGGCCAGGCACCCTGTCAAAACGGAAAAAGTTATCTCCTCTTTCATCTTGTAACTTGAAAATCTGGGAGGAGAAGTGGTGGGAAAGCAGAGCACCATACAAAGGCACCCATCATATTTTCAGGTCAATTTTTTGCTTGGCTGCTAACGAAGGCAGGGGATAGAAGACACTGTGGTATTTGTTTTGCCCTTCCAATTTTTCTGTTTGCTTTGTGGGGAGGAGGATCTCAAGACCCGACCAGTAACTGAGATGCTCTGAGTGCGGCCAAGCCCCCCTCTCCCCAGCAATAACAGACACTCCAGCTCACCCTCCTACCTACACTCGCATCCAACCAGTATTTTCATGCCCTCTCTACATGCATTTGGAAACTTGAAATAAAATCCAACGCAAACTTTGAGAGGAGGCATTTGGACTGCAGCTCCTGCCTGGGAGGTCCGCTGTAGGACCACATGAGTATTCATTTGCTCACTGTTTTATCCGTTTCCCTGGTAGTCCTCTGTAAAGAATATTAAACAAACATGTCTTTACAGCTCGAGAGCCCAGGAAAGAATGTTGACCCTGCAGAAGAAACCTGTTTTTAGCAGTTTTTACCCCACTTTTATCCCTCTGGTCTAAAGAAGTCTGTGCAAGGGTAAGGATTCATCAAGTCCACAAAGCCATCGTTAAGCGCTGCTATAGCAGTACATGCTAAATATGTTCTCCTCTTTAGCCCAATTTTAGAAAATAATCCTAAAGGAATTTCAGGACATAAGATGTATGTATAATTAACAGCCAGATATGTGGAAGCATCGTCATTAGTGAGGAATTTTCTCAACCGTTGACACTGCTCCAGAAAAATAATAAAATATTTATTTCCAAGGTTATAAACTAACAGATGCTACATCTCCTCTACCAGCTTTTCAAAGATCCCTTTCCAGTAATATTTGTTATTGCAGGGATAATTCCTAACTGGAATAATGGATCCAAGACCTGCTCCTATTCCTCTCCACTCAGTTAAAGGTAGGGAATGTCCCTGCAAACACTGGGAATGCCAGGCCAATACAGGTGTTTCCCTAAAACTTCAGTTGCTTGGGTTTTGTGCTCCCCTCCCTCATGCCCCACCTGCCACAGCTTCTGCACTTCCATACACTTCACAGCTTTAATCAATAGACAAATTTAAGTCAATGGACAAAGATAACTGGGGACAAAAATGTCAAACCCCAGCATTTATTATATCTAGGAGCCTGGCAATATCCCTGAGTTACCCTTCCGATTCGGGCTATCCCAGGAGCTGCAAAGGTCACCAGGTTGCAGATAAGGAAAACGGAGCATCTGAAATTTCTCGTCAGTGACTACAAGGAAAGGGTTGGTTTTGTTTTTCTTAGGAAGAAAGGGGGAAACGTTCTGGAGCTCTCTCTCAAGGCTAAAATCCAAAACGTTTACAAGACTCAGAAGCAAGAAAGCTTGCAGATAATCAGCAGAACTGATGCCAGTTCAATCAAAGTAAACCAATAACATCAACTGGGAGGAGTAGAGATTACGCAGCATCGTTCTGTACAGAAAAAAATACCCTTTTTGTTATGCAACAGTTAAATAATTTAACTAGAAACCCCTTCTATTCCAAGTTAGAATTGCTGACTGCTCAGCTAGTCATTTTGGCTATTATGTAGCATTAATCTCCGCTGTTTCTGAAGTTAGCCTTTCGGAGAAAAAAAGGCAACTTCAAAACATGCAAAAATTAATGAAAACCATATGTGGGATACTGTCATTATTCCATGTTTATAAGAGGATCAGGTTTTGTTAAATGGGCTTATTTAATGCAGACGCATAAGAAAAAATACCCAGCAAAAGATCTGAAAGCTATTGAAAGAAAAATATTTTCTTTGTTAACCCAAGCAGCCAGTAACAAGCAAAAAGACACAATTTAAACTAAAAGCCACTATATATTTTGGTGCAACTTTGTTTACAGCTTCACTGACAGCTTATAAAGTTCTCCTCAGTAGAGAAATCTCTCCTAGATATATTTTACCCTTTTGACCCTTTTCACCCCCGTACTGTACTTAAGCTGGGACAACCTAAAAATCAATGGCTTATGGAAACATCTGTTGGTACAGGCACACGATTTATACTTTTTTCAACAGCTGTTGTTATTTTATGCTTTTTTTGGCTAGGTCAGTTGGTAAGACTGGAGAAAATTTTAGTTGGGCTGCTTTCCTGACTTTGGTCTCTCTATAGCGGCTGCCGTCAGCACCCCGTTCCCTCCCCTGCCCTGGGACTTTGGGTGAAAAAAGTCTGAATGTCCCCCAAGTCTGGTCTTGCTCACCAGCCTCAGACAAGAAATAAAGGAAATACAGCTCCCAAATGGGCACCTCCGTTATCTCACTCAGGCACCTAAATACTGGCTTAAAATACCCCCTGCTATAGCTGCTTTCTGCCCCACACAAGGGAGCTCAAACCCTCGCCTGCAGCACCCTCCGCTACTCATCTCCTTGGCTCCCCTTTCCCTTTCCAACAGTGCTCCACAATAAACCCCAGGTTTGTCTTGCCTCCCCTCCTGCTATTCCATTGCTGGGATCCAGACATCTGCCGACATCCTCCGTAAAAGATAACACACGATATATTTTAAGAGCCAACCTGCCAAGAGGTATTCGATGCTCCAGACAGCCTTCCTTACCAGATAGGGAACATGCATTGCTCACAATACGACATGCATAAAAACACAATGTACTTTTCTTGGGAGACTAATGCTTACCTAAAAAAAAAAGATGTAAATCCAACTAAAATATCCTATTTTTCAATATTTAATTCAGCTGCTACTTGAAACAATATGTTTCTACATACATTCTGTTTTCTTGAAAGAGAAGAAAAAAAAACTTATAAAGCTTTTAAAGTGCTCTAAAAATCATTTTTTTCAGTGTCCATTCAGACTGTTGAGAGCCAGAGAAAGCCAATACTCCCAGCACAGATTTTTCCCCCCCCCTTGCTCTTTTTAACAGAGAGGACTTGTTTAATCTTACCTTCAAAACTTCTTATTTCCCTGTCACGCACTCCTAGCGTCACTGTCGGTATTGACTGAATTGTGCCAACCCTTGCCCGAAAGGACAGTCGCAAGAAAAGCCAGTTTAAACAGAAACCGCTTATCTAAAGGAGGGAGAGCCCCAGGTTCTCAAGCGGAGGAGATATTTCAGCAGTAAAAAATTCTAGGAGCTACTCCAAGACGCAAATTTTTGTTGCCTGGTGCACTGTAAGGATTTTAAGCCCAGAAAGAAGTTATTTATTTAGTCTATATACTTAGATTTATAACAAAGGCAGAGGACTCATCCACACTCTTCTGGGTGCCTTTCGCATCGTTTACAACGTACGAAGCGAACCTCAGCTTCCTCAAAGACAGAAAACAAGTAATAAACAAGTCTTGCCACGCAAAAATCAAACGCTGTCCCCCAAATATCCAGCTATGAACAAAAAAGCCTTTAGAGGTTTCTCTCCACGTCTCCTCAAAACGCAATTAAAACCAGAATTTGCAAAAAGCCCTAAAACCCATTTCAGCCCATGCAACAGGGAGCAGAGGCCTCTCTCTCTCCCTTTTTAACACCGGGGGACCCCAATCTTTACAGTCAATGCATCTGCAGGTGGGAATATTTGGAAATGGTGTAAGCAAGCCTCCTTCTCTTTTAAAAGGCTCAAAAAGGTACGTTACTGCTCTTTTTCTACCCCTTACATGCAGGCATTTGAAGCTAAGACTTGTCCACCTCCTCCTGGACAAGCGGGTAAGTATGCATTTCCTCACCTTGTTATGGTCAGCGAGTTAAAAATAAAAATAATAGTGGAACAAAATACCAAGAAACACTTATTTAATCTCAGCAGACTTTAACAGCCCACCCGTGTCCATGCCTTTGGTAAGAATCAATGCAATCCGCAGTGTAAGATTTTGGAGGGGCAGAAGAGATTTCTACGTTCCCAAGCACAACATCTCAGATTGAAACCAATGTTTCAGAGAACTCCACCTCCAGCCTTTGAAAATGTGTATTTTGGAAATAGTATCTCTCCCAACCACTTTTAGGCATTTAACGTGTCCAGCTGTGTTAAGAAACCAAGCAAAAGTTCAGTGTCAAGTAAGTCAGGATTATGATCTTCTTGTGATTTATGGAGGTAAGTACAGTCTCAGACAGAAGAAAAACAAGTCACTTGATGCTAAGCAGACTCAGTACCAGGGCTCAGACTAATGAGTTAGCGAGGGCGAGGCTTCACATTCCTGCCTCTTATCTCACCAGCTGGAAGGACAACGTATAAGAAGGGAGAACATATTCAGTTGGTAAATGAGATGGGCAGACCCAGCGTCACGGTACTTGCAAACACGGTATTAGTGTTTGCAGTAGAGAAGATGGAAATTCTTCAGGACAGGGAGGCATGCGGTGTTTGAAAAAGGTGCCGTACTTCCCGCAGGTAAGAATATGCCCCCAAATAACTAAGCGCATAAATAAGGTGAAACTACTCTTTTCATGGCTGTAATGGTATCAGGGTGTAAATCAAGGCAAAGTCTTTAGGGAGAAGCAATATCTAACTAGGCTGAGAAGATCGTAAGCCTACCATCAGTCCTTTTGCGGATCTGAAAGGAAAGCAGCGTAACTCAGGTTAAACACAGGATAGCAACAATTCCTCCAACTCGAACTACACAAACAGAAGAGAAAGCAAATGAGGTAACCCAGAAATACTGGCTCTGTCTTTTGGACTGGCCTTTGGGCACAGCTACCGCCTTCATTTTCGCTGAGTACATCGCTGGCACCACGATGATAAACACAGTAAGCAAGGAGGGAGGGAGCAGCTAAGTTCACCACTGCTTAAGAGAAAATCAGAAAGTTAGCTACATCAAATACCGCTTATATAGACATAAATTCAATGCATAAGTGAAGCAGAAAGAGAAGGTGGAAGGAGAAGAACCTTGTTAGTTGCAAGAGACCAAATGCAAAACTAAGCCTGGGAATAATTTGCTCCCATCTGCTAATTCAAATACAGCTGATCAAGTATGTTTTATTAAACCATTGCAAAATTCTGTCACATTCTTGTTACAGCCTCCATGTTGGGGTTATTCCAAAGCAGAAGTCCAAAACACAGACCACACGAGTGAAAACAACAAACTGGCGATGGAAGGAGGTAAGCGGCAGTGAGAAGAAACTCTCTTATCTCTTACGCCTATCTGCTCTGGGGTCTCCACAAAAAAGTCGCTACTGTCCATGCTTTTTACAGGATCTGCATTTGGAGACATCACCTCTTCTTCAGTGTGACCGATGACTAACACAAGTGCTCTAGCAAAATTCAAGTTTCCTTTCCTTGAAAGTTTTGATGAATTTGCTGCCATGACACTAAGGACAGCTATGGCTGACCACAGCCAAACACAACAGCAATTCATTGCTCTGCCCCTGGGGTGCTAAATTCTGACTTGCAGCTGCCTCTGCTCGGCCAAACCCAATCCCTTCCATACCAGTCAAGGGCTTTTATTTTAGATATCATATGCTTGGATACCAAATCACTCAGTCCTTCTGTATAGACTAAGATATTTTAATCGTCCACTGCAACACTAACCATCTATTCTTGCTTCACAGACGCAAGCTTAAATCCCTCTCCACCACCGCCAAATTGCCCCATACTACTGCTCTGCACAGTGCTGACCAGGCAGAAAGCAGCAAGCAAGATGTCCCTGACAAAAGCAGAGAGCAGTCAAGCTGTTCAACGTGAGCAAGAACACTGCATGGAAAAACAAACATTCAGTTATCATCCAGGCTTTTATCTCATCTGATGCTTTAACTGCAGTTTGATCCCAGAAAAGTTCTGCAACAGAAAGCTGAGTCACTTTGGGCCACACCAGGACATGTACATGACACCGAGCGGTAACAGCAGAGATGCTGGAAGAAAAAAATCTGAGATTACCACCTTTGCATGAAAATAGTATAATAAGGGAAGAGGGACCACCTAAAAAGGGGGGGCGGGGAGGGAAGACTGAAAACGATAACAGAAAGGGGAGTCTGTGCGACTACCACAAGGCTAAATGCATTTTGATTCCATGTTTCCATGGAAAGAGTTTTAGCAGTACTGGGTAAAAAGCCAAATAACGTTTTCAGAACGATTCCCACTGCATGAATGGAAACACTTAAGAGAAGAAGTATTCTTTCTAATCTCCACTCCAGCTCTACATACAACTCTCTCTCCTTTGTCCTTTACTTTTTTCTTCTTACTCACACCATTCTTTTCATCCTTTGCTGGAAGATGAAGTCAGCAATGCCATGCCTGGATACTGCTGCAGCCCAGTTTATTTAGAGCTGCAGCGTATCACTCATGGGACATTCAGTCTCAATGGGAACACTTGAAGCAATGGAGAGCTAACTCCTTCCTACAGTAACTTACTCAAAGAACTAACTATTTTCACCCTTCAAAGTTTTCACTGTCATTCCTACAGTCTCAACTTGTTTAACCTCACCTTCTAAACACTGCATCTCATTTATGGCTCTTCCATCAGAGTAAAAAGTGGGAAGAAAGCTGTTCCCCACGCGTACAGTTATAGGCCAAAGCTCCCCCAATGGCAGACTCTGCTCTGATCCCAGAACAAAAGCTTTGCCCAGGTCTCATCTCACTTTTGAACCTGGCCCATTCACAGCACGACCTCCCAAACACTTGTGCTGACACAGCAGAGGAGGAACCGCCGTGCCCGCCAGCGGCTGTCGCTGCTGAAGCCATGACCCAGCGGTACCCAGGGGCTTTCTCCCTCCATGTGTCGCTTCTCGCTATGGTTCACCTTTCAGAAGACTTTCCGGATTTGGCACAAACTGTCCCAAAAAACTTTCCCAAATTGTGAAAAACTATACTTAAAAAAACCCTGCCACGTAGGATAGCGGTTAGTGTAGGATGGCAAGAGAACTGAAGCACCAGTCCACAACTCCTCACAAAACCCCAGAACAAATAATAATATATTTGTAATAGATTTAGTAATATAACTAAAAACCTATTTTTCGTATTAATGAGGTTTTCCTCTAAGGCAGTGTAACTACCAGTGAACTGCAAAAAATATAAGTCTACAGAAAAACGTAAATGCTGGCTTCTCTACATTGCAGGGTGCCGACTTCGGCTTCCAAAATATCAGAATGGAACTAGATAGGTTCCTTCAGAAGGATAAAAAACCAGTGATGTGATACACCAAAGTACCCATTTGTCATAATAATGCAGTCTCCATCGAAAAGTCCACATTTGGTCTCCCATGTTATCATCTTAATTTCCTCTATATTTAGATCAGGAATTCAGTGTGCAGTAACCATGTCTACCATACAACAGTTACACCACAAAACTTTAAGAGATTTCAAATACAAATAAAAGAATCCATATGATACAGGAGATTGAACCATTCAAAAACAGCACAGTATTTTCCTTCTCAAGGTACAATATTCAATGCCAGCATTCCTTTGCCACAGTAACAGTCTTATACATCCATTATTTTATGGATCCATACTTTCATGACTGCATAAAAAATGAATGTATCTAACCACTGGAAGAGAACTCCAAAACCAGGATTTTCTATACCGGAAATCCTTCAGCTCTGTATTTCACAAACTTGTGAAATCATGGAGTCCTGATCCTAAAAAGGGCCTCAGCAAGCTACTTTAATACACTGATGTTAAATAATTCGTATGAGTGAATCCCTTTGCCTGAAACAAGACAAAAATTACGAAATGGTTGTCTTTAATCTGCATCCATCTCAAGACTATGGCAGAAATATATATACACAGCTCTGCCTTCCAGGCAACAGTATCTGCAGATGGTAAATAAAATCACAGGTAGCTCTTGATGCTTTTAAAATGAGTGTGAAAAAGCTGAGGGATAAACTTCCCTTGCAGCTGATACTGGGAGGATGGCAGAGCCAGATATTTTATTAGAGGAAATTAGGAAATGATGAAAAAACAAGAGTATCAGGGCTACACACAGCAATCTTTGCCTCTAGAAAACGTTGCCTGCAGTGGCTGAAGGGGAAGGCGCAGGGGAGGAGAAGTAACTCACCATCTCAAGAGATCACCAAGAGCTAGCACAAGCCCTGCGGCCGCAGTGAGCCATGGGTGCGGCGTGGGCGCCTTCATCCGCCCCGTCCTGCCGCAGGCTCGCGCCGAGCCAAACCTGGGAGCAGCATCTTTGCGCTGAGTCGGGGATTTGGCTCGGCATCCACCTTCCTACTTCTCTCACTAACATCCGTGAATCCTGTGATTGAGCTTGGAAACGACTGTCTCGAGCTGAGGATTAGCAGCGTTCGGGAGAAAAAGGCATTGGAACTGCAGCACGCAGAGAAATTAAGCGTAGGACAAAGAAAGGTGCCGCAATAGTCGTATAAACGCCTTCCTGCTACAGATATCAAAGCATGAGTAATAGTAAAGGCCAAACAAGAATCCCAGCCTGGTTTGGATTTCTTTTTTTTTCCTCCCCCTACTTTTCTTCTAACTCTCTGCAGCATGTGCCACGGACCCTGGCTTACGCAGCGATGCACAGAACAGACAGCAACACCCAGGGCAAGCTGTTCTGCACAGCAATGAATTTACTTGGGGTTGACTGTCTGACACAACTTCCTCCTAGACCTCTCAGGCCTCGGCTCTGAGCACCCAGCACAGACACAGGATGCTGGTGGGTGTGAGAAAGGGCCTCGCGGATGACAAGCCTAAAGCCTTGACCCGATGGGTGTGTGTGTCACCCTCCAGCAGTAATGCCAGGCATAGGGCAGGCTCCTTTTTGGCTGGGTTTTTCCATGTTTACTGTAGTTACAGGACAACATTTACAAAGAGAGAGTTACTCAAGTGATTTTAAAGAGGCAGGGCAAGGATGCTGCCTATTGTTAAGGCTGCACCTTCCACCACTGGACCCCACTCTGATTTGTTTCTAACACTTCAGCCACTTGCTCTGAAATTTCCCATGCTGCTGGGAAGCTTCCCACCCTGTTCTGCAAGCCCTTTGGAAAACAGGGATTTGCAATCACCATCCCATAGTACGTACATAGGTACACACACGCTGATGGAGAAAATGGACTTCAGTGTGCACAGACAACCTGAATTTTGGTAGGTCCTCAGGGTGAGCAGTTTGTTAAAGAAGTTATTTCCTAAGAAAATAAACTGGAGCCTGGAGAACAATAATGACCCCTTGCCTTGGGTCACCGACAAGGTTCAGCAGTTTTGAGCTGTGAAGCATCTCTCTACTACTTAACTTGACCAACAGCCAGCACCTGCACCAGGCTCTCCTCCTAAGGACCAGCCACTAGAGGGGGGTGACACGATACACCTTGGCCATAATTTTCTCCATTTATCTGCTTACTCTACGGAAGAGAAACATGGAGGACTACAGCTAGGGGGAGGACAAATCTCTGGATCCTTCACACCTACTAACCAGCCCAACACTTATCTCAATGCTGTGCGGGTTTCTCCTCTCTCCCACAAGCCCTTTTCCACCCAGTCCAGCCCATCCCCTCTTCCCACCTCCATCTCCTGTGGTTCTGCCATCCCTGTCCCCTTCCTTTGCACACCCTGCCAGACTCTGGCCAAGCTGCTCCCTCCTCTTCTCCCTGTTGGGCGAAGCACAAACCTGGGGGCCTACCAACCAAAAGCAACGGGCAACAACAGAGCTGGGGCTCTGTGCCGACACAGCATCATCTATCTTATCTGTAACAACTCCCAGGGAAGGAGGTTTCCTAGCCTCCCTAGGTGGTCTTGCGACAGTTTCATGATGATAACAGGATGTTTTCTCAACATCCAGCCTAAATCATCCTGGCAAATTAGTAAATCAGTAAATTAAGCTGCCATGGAAATCTGGGACTTTAATAACCACTATTACATGTTGGCAGACTGCTAGATTGCACAACAGTTTTCTTTTTGTTGCACTGAATAAATTTAATTCTTTCAACCTCTTCTCACGTTTCTTAATCTCTTCTCGTTGTTTCGTTCTGGACGCTTTCCAGTAGGCCTGCGTCCTCCTCGGAGCAGGGCACCCAAAACTGGATTCGATGACACTGATGATGCCTCCGCAGCGCCACGCACAAGTACGATACCTCCCGCACATTATGGAGGACAATCCTTCAATATAACTCAAAACAAGATTTGTCTCTTTTGCAATAGCCTCTCGCTGATGATTCATTTGTGGTCCACTAAAAATCCTCAGTCTTTTTCTACCCGTCCCTCTCCAGCTTAAACCTGACACAGTAAATGTGCGTTTTGATTCCTTCTTTGCAAATGAAGCACTCTGTGGCTGCTTTTATCTCTTATCTGGATGCACTCTCCAATTTCTTAAGGTCACTCTGAACCCTGACCCTGTTCTCCCAAGTGCCTGCAACCCCTCCCAACCTGATGTCATCCAAGAGTGTTATAAACATACTTCCATCTTCCAAATCATGACTGAAAATATTGCAAGTTTTCCCCCAGAAAGTGACCCTGCTGATATATCACACATTACTGCACTGCTTGGATCAGTGGAGAGATGAAAGTGCAAATCTTTTTCAAGCTTCGTTCTCTGTGCAGATATTTAGAAATGCCGTGTTTATCTGGGAGGCTGCAACTTCTGAAAACACAGAAGTTAATTAAAAACTAATTCATGTGGTAAAGGTAGGATGCATTAAATTCAATAGGAACTAACTAATGAAATTAATAAATACAACGAGAAGGCTACTTCCCAGTGAACTCTGTTTCTGGGGTCAGCCAGCTACAATTTGTCAGTCACAGGCTTAGACCACCGAAGTTGTCGGATGAACCCAGCAGTGCAACCTTACCCATCCTGGCACATGAAGACAAAGATTCAGAAAATAATGAATCATAACAGATTTCTGGGATCAGCACAAGAAGAGAAGTAAGTATATCAGGGTACAGTTCATTTCAAACTGTCGCTTTACTTTCACAATGCTGGAGCCACCAGGCGCCATTTCTAAATTATTTTAATATCACAGTATGCAGAAGCCAAACCAGATTTCTCATCAGAATTAAGAATCTAAAGTTATTCAATTTAAAAAATGCTGAAGCCTAGTTTTAATAGATCACATCAAGTTATTGCCCCAGCTCTACTCAAGATCCCCAAACGAAGCAGGAAGGTAAGGACCAAGATGGGAAGGTAAGGGAAGGTCCAGGATGAGCGCCCACCCAACACAGAATCATAGAATGGTTTGGGTTGGAAAGGAACTTAAAGATCATCTAGTTCCAACCCCCCTGCCATGGGCAGGGACACCTTCCATTAGACCAGGTTGCTCAAAGCCCCATCCAACATGAAAGGAGCTTGGGGAAATTCTGGTCACAGAATTTCTATAGATGAACAAATACAACTTCTGAGAAAACATTCTGGAGATTTAAGAAACAGACACTTTAAAAACCCATTTTAATTGGAAAAAATATTTTTCCATTATTTTCTTTTCAGTGCTTATAACCCTACAAACCATTATTTTCCTAAACACTTTTCAGCTGCAGCTTTTCCGTGACATGCACAAGAGCCTCTCTCAGGCAAAGTCTTCTGAAACAACTACAGGGAAAGCATGTGCAACCTTATACGTGTAGTACTGGAGTACGCTTCTTGGCATCACAAATCCAGATAAATCTCTGCCTTTGGAAACCAACTCACGAGAAGGAATTTTCCCCCTTCTCTTTCCAGTGTGCTCAAGCTTACTGTTATTCAGCCTAAATTCACTATACAAGAAGTTGCACTTTTTAGGCTCCAATACATTTCTTTTTTAACAGTCTGTGCACATAAACAGCTTTCTACATTGCGTATTTCTAAATAAGACTGTGCAAAATTCTCACCCATAAAACAGGAGTTAATGCAGTTCCTGAGGTCCGAAGTTGCTGATCGCACCGGTGACACTGCTAAATACCTGCAGCTCCTGACCAGGTGCAAGCAACAACATTTCTATTTGCAACAAGTTAAGAAAACCGCTTTTACAAACCACAAAATGGCTCTGTAATGAGAAGGCAATGAGCACCTGAAACACTTCTGGCTACAAAAAAAAGTCAGCACTAAATAAAGCAGAGACAGGACGAGGCAGGAGATGCACACTTCGCAATGGCTTTCACCAGACAGCTCCCTACCCAACCTACACGTGTGAATTAAGCTCTATTTATAAGTTTTCCACTGTTTTTTTTTTTTTTTAAATGACCTTAATATAGTGCAGTTGTTGTTTTGTTTCTGTTGAACTTAGCAACAGGAAACCCTGTCAGTCCTGCAGCAAACTTTCCATTCCCCTGGCACTAGAAAAGCCAGATTTCTAAAGAGGTGTTTGACGGGGTGGGAGGGAGAAGAGGAGAAGAAAGCACACACATAAAAAAATCAAAATGCCTGTAAAACATGCAAAATGGAAGCCAAATTCAATATGTTTCATTTCTTTTTTCCCTGTTTGAAAGGAAAAGGTAGTGCCCTAATTTGCATTTTCCAAAGATATCTTACTTTACTACCGGATACCTAAGTATTAGTTAGGAAAATCATCATAATAAAGGGTTGGTAAAAAAAAATCATCAGCATCTTTACACTCGCATTCCAGTAACAAAAGACTTACTTATCAGACAGCACAAATTTTAGCTCGTAAAGTTATTCACTCTAGTCCCTGGCTAACTCACTGAGCAAACTTCTACAGAAATTAAGCCTTAACTTGTTAAAAACAAAATAAACCTGATTTTATTACAAGCTTTGGCAAGACTGTTCTGCCGCCTAAAGAGCTTTACTGCGGGATGAGCAAAGTTTTTTCGTGCTCCACCCTGCAATGTTAACTCATCCCCGCAGTATTTTCTCTTTTAACAGCTTCATAATGGTACACTAAGACACAAACACAGCTGCTCAATGGCAACGTGCACCAACACAGGCTGCAAGCAATTTAGCATTTACAAAACACTTTCTTTTTCAGCAACAAGAAACTATATAAAAAAAATATAGGAGCAAATGCAAATCCAGCTAGGAAAGGTAAGACCAAAAAGCCCAGCTCTTGATAAAGCAGAATATGTATTAGGGGTGCTTTAAACCAAAATTACGTTCCTGTCAAGCCCATGGGGGTTTTTTATCATAGACAGTCCTTAAATATGGCAACGCACAAGTAATAGAAAACAATACCAACTGATTTCTGATCCCTGGCATGACTTTTGTATATTGTTTCACCGACATGAGGCATGCAGGGTTTCCCCCCACATTTGATCCCTGTACGTCTTCCCGTTATTAATTTGTCTTCCAGCAAAGGCACCAACGCTCCCAGCCAGCAACGCCTTTAGACCTCGGGGTCTGTGCACGCATCAACACCGACTGCAGCCCACGGTCCGCTCTGCCAAAAACTCCCTGGAGGGGCAAAGCATTAAGAGGGGACAGACAGACTTACCAGGACCACGCACGTGCAGGGACCGCAGAGGCACTGCCAGCCCCCGCGCAGCATCACCAACCCCACACATGTTACGGGGCATCACTTTCATCAAATTCTATACAAATCTTGGTACAGTCCTGCCTCACGAGGAACCATTTGGGTCAATCTCTGAGACAACATAAACGTGGCTTAATTCAGCAGCTGAAAAATGCAAGGTCTAAAAAAGCCCACACTATTTTTAAAAGGCTAAAACAACATCACGATGATGGATGCTATTCAGCTTTGCAAAGGCTACAGAAAGGAAACCAGCAAGTTATGTGGCCGGCCACAGCAGCGGTGGCGTTTCTTTAAAAAGTACTGAAAAAGACAAGGTGACAACGCATAAGTGGCACTCACCGCTTCCTCGCGGGCTGCGCCGCTCTCGTCACGATCTTTCAGAAAATCCACCTTGTCTTCAGTTTTCATTTCCAACTTCCCTGTGAAAACAGAGGGTTCGCACAGGCAATTTAAAACCAAACTTCTTTCAGCGCTGCCACTATTTTTCTGTTTATTCAAATCAGTCTCAAAAAAAAAAAAAAAGAAAACCCAATCCCAAAACCCCTTCTACGAGTCCATTTGACTTCTAACATCTGGTTTCATTCCCGACTTTGCTGCTTGTTTGTTATTAGTCTTAACAACTATCATGTCTGGGACTGAAGGAAACTCTGCAACAGCAGCAAGCACGGGGTACAACCCCTGAAAAGCTCTAGGTGAGGCTGAGCACAGCTGCATGTATTTGCCCATGTATCTTCTTGGCTCCTGTTCAGCTACTTAAAGAACCAAAATTTTCGCTGTTTTTCTTCTTACCATAACCTGAAGATAACATAAGAAACCAGCCTTCCCTTCTCTCAACAGGTATTTTAAGTGTTGAAAAAGAAAAAAAATCACAAGCTTCAAAAATACAGCCCACCTGCACTGCCTTAAGGATGATGATTAGATCCCTGGACTAGGAAGGCCAACCCTTTTCTGCTGGAGTTTACAAAGCCCCAGCCAATTTGCCCATTCCTCATGCTCCCATGATGGTGTCACCACCACAGTGGTACAAACATCACATCCCAGCTGCTTTCTCTGCCCAGCAAAGCTTTCATTGGTCACCATTCCCTTGGGATTCCCTTCTGCGTACCTTTTCCTGGCATAAAGTCAACGTCCTAATACTCTTTCAACCCTAAGCTAATGACTCTTACGACACACAGGATACTTTTAGAGGAGTGAAGTGATTTGACCAAAGCCACCCAGATGGGCTAAACCCCCCTCTAATCCCACTCCCTCTCTCATTTCTACTAAAAACAAACACTGGATGGATGACCACACCTTCTTAAGGGCGGTGTATGTTTGCAGAGAGTTTACCCGTTCAGGGATTTACCAAGAGGAGCCTCCCATCTTCACGGGGAAATTGCTGTAACAACTGTCACCAAGGGTTTTCCATTGGCATTGAAGTTTACCCTTGATTTTGGGTCTATCTGGTTTTGCAATGTTCTATTGATAAACTAATCCAACAGCATTAAGTCGATCTGGCATGATTTTGTCTCGATTAGACGAGTTTGTGGGCAGACTCTCAGAAATCAGAGGTAACACTACAAATTTCTGCAAGTCCCATTTGTTGGCAAAGCAGAGATTACGGTCGTGACGAGATCTGCTCGGGGTCACGGCAACGCCATGGTGGTTGAGATCTTGGTCCAAAGATAGAACATGCAAGGAAGAAACCTCTGGTGCACTGAGGACGGGAGAAGCAAGCGGTGTAATGCTACTCTGTGCTGGGTAAGAACTGGAGGATGAAGACATGTGCCCTCAGGATGAAATTCAAGGGGACGATTTTTTGTGCTCTGCCACTTCTTCCTAAACTTCTATTAAGAAACTCTAACAGAGGAAGGAAATTGTAGGAATTGCTTTTCCATAGGGAAAATGCCATTGATGACAATGAAGTGAAGACTTAAAATTCAAAATAAGGTGATATTCTTCTATCTAGCAATGAATATTTCCTTTAAATGCTGAGATCTACAAGAGATACACTAGGGATATTTCTCCCAGGAGAAGAGCTGGGGAGCAGTGATTACACTATTTGTTAATCTAAGAGGCCAAACGCCAACCATACAACCTAACCTTGCCGGGGTTGCTTTCTGCCAAGAAGCTGCATCTACTTGGAGGTGTTTTGCCAGCATAAACACATGCCATTTCTTCTCTTCTCACCCAGCCTGGCTATGATTTCATATGGTCTGATTTCATATCCTAACTGCCTGCTTTTTTAATGAATAGCATCTATCTGCCTGACTTGCAAATAATGTGCTTGCAGAACCTATTACTCAGCTGTACTGCAGTTCTGACCCTAAAGCTAACAGCATGAGGAGCTGCCTCATGAAAGTAGGATCTTCTACCTTCATCGTCTTCCTTCAGCGTTGTGATCAGTCAGTAGATATTTGTCTGGATAAGGCAATTAGCCCTTTGAAGCCTCTGTTTTGGGGGTAGGCAGAAACTAAGTGGAGGCAATGAGATAAACAGGTATATATTTGGGAGCAATTTCACAATATAAATAAAAAAAGAATTATTAAAAAAAGAAGAGCTCAATGATTTGGAGTGATGGCAACAGCAATTATCAGCTGGTTACATCTCTGATAAATTAGCATGACAATAAAACCTTCTGACCACACGTGTTTCTGAAAAATGGCCTCATGACCTAAACTTCCTGTGGGAAGACTTTATTGTAGTCTATCGAAAAAAGATCTGATTCATTCCGAGCACTGATGACTCCTGCATGGCTACAAAATACTCTGTACAAACCCAGGCTGCAGGGAAAACTCCCCAGCACTGACACAGCAAAGAAGATTTGATGCAAAGAACTGAAGGCTGCCACTGAGCTCGTACACAAAACACGCTACCCGAGCTTAGACATTGACATGAAGAATGTACACAGCAATAATAATAAACAATAAACCTGTTCTCTTGAATTACTGCCATATCAGAGTTCTAGATGCTGCTTTATAGGAGATAAATTTCAGAAATATTTCAAATAGTGAGCTTGGGTTCACAGCAGTCCCTTGTCTATGCTTTAAGCTAATATTTCATTTGGGCTTTCCTAACATTTTGCCTCCGAGCAATCCTAAAGTTCTTAAAGAGAAAATATTCCAGCTGAAATTTTGCTTTGTGCAGCATCCCACTGCAAATAAACAACTCTTCCTTATGGAGACATCAGACCATTGTATCTCAAGACCTTTTAGCCCTAAATCCTTACGTATTTTAAATCAGTAACAGGATCACCTCCTTTCCTCCCACCCCCTTTCCATACCCTAGCACAGAATGATGCCTTAATATTACTTTCTTACTTCAGTCACTATCTTATTGGACTGTTTAGTCCCTTCTCCTTTGAAAACCTCGCCTAGACAACGTCACACCTCCAAGAATCCAACCCGAGATAAAGACCTGGTCTGTACGGAGGGAGCAGAAAGGAGCCCTGCCAGGTATTGACTTACAGCCACTCCCGTCCTACTGAACTGCCAATCCCCTGCAGCACTGAAATAGGTTCCTTCTGAAAACAGCTTTCCAATCCACCTTGAAATCTTTCTACTTATTTGCTAATCATCTCCTGACTAATGTTTACTGGTTATCTCCCAACACATAAACTTTCTAAAAATCCTGAACTCAACGAAAAAAGGATTTGCTGGACCCACCACTGAACCCCCCCTCGCCCCCCTCCCCCAATCAATCCTTTCCCCTGCCCCCGGTTATTCTGCTATCACATATCAGAACAAATCCTCTGCCATCACCCCATCCTGCATTTAGACTGAAGAAACAGCTCCCGGCATGAAAGCAGTGAAATAGCTTTATAGCTTTACAACTTCATGATTTATATCACGGCAGATTTTTTTTTTTTTTTAATAATCATTTAAATGTTTTGTTTGTTTGTTTGTTTGGTGCTGGGAAAGCAAAAGGCACTGTATCATTTTCTCATAGCAAAGAAAAAAATGGCAACTGAAAAAGTTCAGCTGCTTCCATTTAACAGCTGCCTGAACAGGTGGAATATAAAGATCAGATCAGCTCCCTGCTTCAGCACCAAATTCACCTATGATTTAATTCCAGGCTGGAGCAACAAACCCATTTCTCTTTCATTCAATTTATCCCTTTATTTCCCTTTTTGGAGTTACCTGGTGATGTTTTCTATGGGCTCCTGTCGCACAGGCACCAGAGGTCTACGCTGCCCCCCAAGTCCCACCGCTCTCCCCCATCACCACTCATCCGCAGGGAATGCCGGTCCCGCTTCCCAGCCGATGGCAGCAAGCAAAACTCATCCTCTGAGTTCCAGTACTGCTTAAATGTGCTGGAAAACCCCACTGGCTGCTCTGCCGGACAAAAAAAACCTTTGCAGCCCGGAAAAGGCGGTGGGGGTAGGGCTCGCTGGCTTTTTTAAATGACCTAATACCGCCAACTAGGAAATGGGTTTGCGCAGTTCAGAAGGACACTGGCAGCTGTTTCAACTAGACGAGCGAGGAAAATGCAAGAGAGCCCCGTTGTACCCTCTGACTCCATGTTAGCAAAAATAAAGGGGAGAAGCAAAGGAATAGCCCTAAGCAAATAAACCCTCATGCCCACATGAAAGCATGTAACTCGAAGATACAGTAATCCAAACAGCTCCCTCCCATTCATTCCTTCTCCAGGGAGGATGCACGTGCTAGAAATTCTTCTGCACACATTCATAGGAGATGATGTCCTTGCCTTTACCTCCAGTGCCAGCCAAGCAACTGAAAGTTTTAATATGTAACTTCAGATTTCTTCTTTCTCAGAAGAAAAACCCCAAACACCTACGCTTCCTCTGCAAGGCAGGCCTCCTGCTTATTTCCCTTCCTTTGCTGATAAGAGTCTAGAGGCACACCTACAGAGAAAAAACTAAAAAGTAGGAAACCAACTGATTTTTTCCTACCTGTAACAGGCTCAGCTCGTTGCGCTGCTGGGCTGACGTTCCTCTTCTTTGTCAAGGAACTTAAATCCATTTCTCCATTAAGGCTGGCTCCCACATCCACTGCAGCCTGGGGCTCAAGCCCCACTTTTTCTGCAGCTGGTAATTCAGGGGAACAAGGTGTCTCTGCTGCAAAAACCACTGCATCAAAACTTTTTACCATTTTAGGAACTTTATCCAGAGAGGAGCCATCGTCTGCCGAAACCAAACTCTTCACTCCCACATTTTCCACTGACTCAACAGCATGTAAACGGCACAAACACGGTGGGAAGGGCGATTCGGGTCCAGCTCGGCTTTGCTTTCCATCAGGCTCAGCCAAGACCTCCCCCTGAGCTGCTTTCGCAGTGGGACCAGCATCGCTCTCGCTGGCCGGACAAACGGTGTCGGTGCTGGAGTCGCTGTCGCACGTGGGCTCTTCTGCGATGGGCTGAAGCGCTGCCCGGGGAAGCACGCTTTCCGTATCCTCCTGCTCTTCTGCATACGCTGCGACAGGGGTTATTGTCATGGGCCTTAATACCTCCTTACCCTCACAGGCATCACTCGGGGCTCCCATTTCGGAAGCATCCTTTAATTCAGGGGTGCTGCTGCGTGGGGAGAATTGCTGTTGTGTTTGATTGGGATCATGTTCTTGGTTCAGCCCCACATCTGGACAAGGGTCGCTCTCCGCACCCGGTGACTCGCCTGCTGATGCAGGCCCATGCATGGTGCCTCCTCCTGCACCCACTGCCCCGGTCTTCCACGCTTCTTCTTCAGCATGGACTGTCTCTTTCAGCCCAGCATCCACATCGCTGCTGCCAGCCACAGGCCCCCCCTGACTGCCAGCAGAGGGTTTCACAACAGCAGCAAGAAGTTCCTCCGACAAAACCTGCTCCCTGCCACTTGCACAAGCCTCCTGCTCAGGCTCAGCTTTGCCTCCTTCAGCCTGCTGTGAGGAGGTTTTGCCTCCTTCAGCCTCTGGAGAGCCCTCGTCCCCTGCACAGTCCCCAGGGCAGCCAGCTCCAGCAGCTACCCTGCCATGCTCCCCACCGCGCTGCCGGGCGAGCTCTGCCGAGCCTGCCGCCACCGCTTCCTGGTTTTGTTTAGATTCTTCATTATGAATTACAGAGGGTGTGCCTATGAAGTTATCCTCCGCGCAGTCTGCACCCTTGGCACACGGAGCTGATCCAGGGTCAGCACCTTGCAGAGCTGCCTCCTGCCCGGGAGGTGCCACTGCAGCATCTCCCTCCTGACTGACAGCCTGTCCCTGTCCTCTGGGTAGGGGAGCGAGGGATTTCACCTCACTGCTCAGCCCCTCCTGCTCTGGAGCACTTTCTGCTATCTCCGCTTTGGTTTCTGCAGGCTCTTTTTCTGCTGGGCATGTGCTCGCATCCTGTGGAGGGAGCGATGCAGGCTCACATTTGCTCTCTTGAGCAGCGTCCGGTTTGAAGCTGTTGCCCATTTCATCGTTAACGACAGCCTGATCAGCAGAAGGGCGACAGCCAGCAACTTCCTGACCTCCGTCTGCAGAATCTGCGCTTCCTCCATCTCGGCTGCTGCTGGTATCAGTTCCTACTGGCTCCTCTTCACAAGCTTCGCTGCCCTCCATAGCTTCAGCTGCACGTTCAGTGATCTTACCGCTCTCCTGGCAACACACAGGCTCTGCACTGCTTTGATTAGATCCACCAACATCATCGTTTTCAGGTTTAGCATCAGGGACATCAGTTTCCACACTGTCTTCCAGTGAGGGCGAGCTGGATTTCTCATATGTGCAACCTGCTTCCACCTGCCCTTCTCGCTCCCCACTCTTACCGCTGCCATGGATTTCCAAACCAGGACCAGGTTTTGATGCAGATGCGGGAACCTCCACCCCATTCACTGCTGGCAACGCTGCCCCGGCGCTCGCAGGGACATCCTGCCTCGCTGCGACACGGGCTTCGCCTTGGCTTTCCAAGAAGCCACCGTTTACCTGATCAGTGCATAAGTCCGCTCCCGTCTCTTTGTTATCGCCAGTCTTGCAAAGGTCAACAGAGACATCGCCAGTGCCGCTGTCTGCATTCGTACCATCACATGCCGGTACCACTCCCACATTTGCATCCTCCCCATCTGCACACTCAGTGCCATTAAAACCACGGAGTAAGGGCTGAGCAGCACTGGCTGACTCCTCCTGAGCTGCCAATTGCTCTTCTGGGTTTGCAGTCCTCCTTTCACCGGCCTCAGCCATCCCATCCTCTACCTGCTGCTGGCCGGCAGCCTTCTCAGCCACCCCTGTACAGTTCCTGCATTCGGTTTGGCCCATAGCCACATCCACACCCTCCAAGGCAGCTGGGGCTTCGCCTGCAGTTTCAACCACAGTAACAGCACTGTCAGCTGCACGGTCCTTGGCAGCTTGCGCTTCCTGATGGGGACTATCTTTACTGCACAAGCCAGCTTGATCCAAACCAGTTCCAGCAGATGTCATTCCAGCTTCCTCATTTGTATTTCCACAGGATGGAAGATTTATGGCGCCGTTTACACTTGCACACAGGCTCACTGTGCAGTCCTTCTCATCTGATATAGTCCCAGAGCCTTCAGCAGAGGTTGGCCCCTCCTCTTCCCTTTTACTCAACGTCACTGTATTTTTACTTTCACAGAAGCACTCTGGGCTCTTTGCATCCCCCAGGCTCAGCAAGTCATTTGGCGCATTATTAAAAGCTCCCAAACTCCTGCTGCTGCATTTCTCCTCCTGGTGGGTTTGGTCTGAGAGCTGCCCGATGTCCAGGTGAACAAGATCAGATGGACTTTCCTGCCTTCCTTCTCTTGCCATTTCTTCTAGGCTCTGAGAGGTAGTGGCCTGGGGACCATCTGGCTCTGCTCCTTTAGCACAGCTGTCTCCGGAATCTCCCAGCACAGGCTCTGTCTGCTGCCTTAAACTCTGTAACAAGACAAAAAAAACCAAACCAAACTTATTTTGCTTTATCACACATTTACACTGTCTCCACCATCTACAAGATCTATATCTACTACCTATTTGATGCAACTCCTGCTCCCTCTGTACCTCTACGCTCGGGACAGAGTTACAAACATACTGCAGTAGGTATTTTACGTGTTGGTTTTGTTACGCAGTAATACTGAAATTATTAGAATGACAGAAACGTTGGTCAGAAAGAGCATCTGGAGGTCATCTAGTCCAGCCTCTTGCCTGAAGCTGGACTATCCATCACGAATGCAACACCAAGTCAGCCATGACTTTGTCCTGCCAAGTCCCCATAACCTTGGATGATGAAGTACCCACCACCTCTCTGGGCAATCTGTTCCCATGCCATGCCACCCTCCCATGAAGGAGTTTTTCCTAACAGCCAGCTTGAACCCCCTGAAGCTGCAGTTTGTCCCTTTATCCCCTTGTTACAGCATCTGCCACCACTGAGAAGAGTTGTAATCCTTGTAATTGTCCTTCAAGCAGCTGTAGTCATAGTTCTTGAGTGCACTTAAATTCAAGATCAGTAAACAGCAGAATTCAATCTACCAAAGAATGCAAATATATATACCAGTCTAGTCCCAGAAGGCTTGAGCAAATGCTGCTGAAGAGCAACTTCAGACCCCTGCCTGATGGCACTCCCCTGTTCTCATCAGCGTTGCTCGATTTTCTCTGTATTGACGTGGGAATTGGCTGACGATGTCCAAACACCACCACTTCTCTCCTACTCCTCAGACTGAACTAATCATCTAATCTATTCCTAAGAATTGCATGCATAATTAAATATCTGAAATTTAGTTCCTAAATGGAAATAAAAATTTGAAAATCATGACATACTATTAAAATTAATATGTGCATTACTGTGGAACAGTAGCACCATACTCAATTCCTCTCTAATCTGCGTTTTCCTTCCAGAGCATCTGCTTTGTCAAGGATCCCCCAAGCTTTTATAGTTTGATACAATCAAACCTTTACTTAAAAAGAACCGTCTGTTTCAATATCTTCTTTTTTATTCTCTTTGCTGTATATCAATGTTCACATCTTAGAAGAAGTGACTTGTTAAATCAACGAGCGACCTCAATCCTTCAATGTACACCCCACAGAGCTCCCTTGGTTTTCTGTGGCAGGCTCGGGGTTTTGCACTGTAAGCTTTCGGAGGTCACGCTGGTTTGTCAGTAAGTGCCTGTGATTCTCCACAAATACAAAACTCTAATGAACTATTTCAAGCCTGCTATTTTTTGCATTTATTTGTAAAAATACTCCAAAAAATACATGCATCCTAGAGGCCTAACGTAAACAGGGCCCTGCAAATTTTAAGACTCTAGTTCTCAGAGAAATAGAATTTCATACCAAAAATGTGAGCTTAAACACCCCTTTTCTCCCTGAATATTAAAACAGCCAATATGTTAATTGATGCACCACAGGAAACTTCTGGGTATTGCATATACAAATAGTGGCAAAAATCATCACTGCGACGTTGAGGAAATTGTGTTTACCTGTCTTTCCACACTCTGAGGTTTGCAAGTGATGAACACCGCCACTGAATCACAGACCACTAAACATACTCCTGGTGTTTGCCATGAATCTCCTATTTAAAATAATCCTGCCCCCCAGCTCCCATATATGCTGTCACTTATGCCAGAGCTCCCTGTTTTTGAGGCATCCCAAGACAGGTTAGCATTGGAGGCGGGGAGCATGGCATCTCCATCCATCGTTAGCACCGGGGATGGGACACAGGGCTCTGCGTGCAGCGGTACCCACAGGCTGCAGCTATTTTTTACAAGGGCAAACAAACAGGATCAAGCGGCGTGCCGGCCGTCTGGTGGCTGTAACCCTGCAGCAGAGCATGAAGACAGCGCTGCTGGTTCCCAGCCAGGATGGACAGATACAGACAACACAACCAGGACAGACAGACACAGACAACAGCGATGCTTGCTTGGGAACAAGCAAGTTTTTCAAAAGGAGGGGCAGCCCCAGCATCCTCATGGTGAGGTCACTCTGCCGATAGCCTGAAAAATAGAGCCGTCTCCAAAGGAAGCCAACTGGCTTTTAACTGACCCGAAATGAACCTAAATGAAATAATTACAGGGCTGCTTTCCAAATTCAAATCAGATTAGATGTGAAGTAAAACAGTGCTGGAAAGAAAAAGTCTAAACATAGCCTTTTCTGATTTCATTGTCAGGCAAAATGTACCCATCTGGCATTTGCACGAGCAAACAAGCGAGCTGGATATGCCGGCCATGTTTTAGTGTTTTTTGAGGGAAAGGGGAAGCAATTTCACACTTAGCCTGGGTTTGCCACTCATGCCACCAGTTCCAGGCGCCCAGGGAAGGGTGAAAATGGCTCAGGGTGGGCCATACCTCCGAACATTCCCCCAGCCCACTGCCTGCAGACGACGATTCTCCCCTTCCTTAGTTAAAGGAACAAAAATATCCTGTTGTTTAGATCCCACACCTCTGTAGCAGCAGATGTATGAGCTGATGAAGGAACACCCACAAGCGATGCCAGCTGCGCAAGACGTGTGGGTGGTTCTGAGAAGTGGCACAGAAGTTCACCTTCCTGTCCTAACCAAGTCACTGTGGCACCTATTTTAAAGCAGTGAGAGGAAGCCCTTCCAAAGCCCGATGGCTCCTGCGGTCTGACCACCGTGGGGTCCAAGAGGAGCACAGCAAGGGGACCACTATGGACACACAGCCTGTGTGGCCAGGGCAGGCTCGTCGTCCGAGTCCTACACCGAGGTGCTAAGGAAATGGCCGTCTTCTCCACCACCTGCCCCAGAGACTTTCCCCTCTGTCTCCTCTCTGACCCTGAACTTTCCATCTGAACAGAGACGTACCCACTCTGCGCAGCCCCCACAGACCCAGCCCCACTCCGGAGCCTGCCTTATGCTGCCTGCTGGCTGCCAGACACCCTGGAGGGACAGTCCACCCCCAGGGAGGTTTCCCTGTCCATCCAAGCAGGTCCCAACCTAATGGAGAAGGCAGAAGCTGGGAGCGGAGAGAGCTCACGAGGCCAAGCAGAGCCAGCATTGCACAGCCCCAAGCCTGTTCTCTTCTAAGAGAGAAAATTTGCTGCCCAGTACAGCTTTATCAGATCTCCCCATGCTCAAAGGAGAAGAAAATAGGCAGGTGTCCACCTGGATGTTTGCTAATGACATCCAGAGAAAACATCGAGGTAAATACACCCCCAAAGGGTGCCTATGTGGGGAAGTCCTCCCCAGGTGCCAGGCTGCTTGTGAGGCAGCAACCAGCCAGCTCCGCTTTTCTTTCATCATCTCAGCCTTTTCCTTACCATGTGCTGGTGGCTCTGCATATGCATCTGAAGGTGCCGTATGTCATTCTCCAAGCTGGCCGCTGTCCCTTCCTTGGCTTCAGCCGTCAGCAGGTAAACATCGAGCCCACGGTGGTACTTCACGCTGTAGTCCCCCGAGTGCACAGTGTGAGACAAGGTGCTCCAGGCGTCTGGTTCCCTGGCTTCCTCTCTGCAATAAAACAAGCGCAGGTTACTCTGCAGGCAAGGAGGGATGCTGCATCGCAGGACACGCACGCTGTTCTTCACTCTGGACAGTCATCTAATCAACGGGCCGAGCGAAACAGAGCACCGGCTCCAGGGCCAGACAGACAAATACACACGCACGCTTCTCGGTCTTGAAAATTAATGTGATTTAGAGTTAATGCCAGCCACAAGCTTTATTTCACAAGGTCCTTCTCAGCTAGAGAGACCTGCTTTTTTTCCCCAGACTATGAGAGACTAGCAGCAAAGGGCAGAACAATTGCTTTTCAAATGGAATTTACTGCAGGTGAAGATCACCAAAGCAGCTGTTGCAGAAAAACAGGCACCTGAAAGACAGAACTGCAGAGGGTCAAGTGAGAAGGAATGAGGATTATCATGATACTGATGTTACAATGTCTACACTGAACCCAGCAGGCCGCTTCACAAACACCCAACAGCCATCAAATCATAGCATTTTTTTCACTCCTGAAATGAATTTAGCTTGCTCTGTGAAACTGCTTCTGTGCAAGACGTTCTCAATATTGTGAGAGCGCTGTCCTTCTGCAGCAGTATTGCAGCTTTTCTTTTTACCAATCAAAAGGAAAGGAAAAAAAAGATGCTGTTGTAGATCAGAATGAAAAAATAACTCAGCGGTTACATGTATTCAACAGAAATTTCTATTCAGTCATCTCTTTTCGAATGTCAAAGCCTGATTTTGCACAGGCTTGCGACTCAAAGCAGTAATTCTTCAGCTCTCATTGAGCTGCACAGAGGCTGCGTTGTTGCTACTTTAAGGGCGTGAGGAAACATTTATCTTATCGAGGTGTTGATCTAATGCTTCAGGTTTACAGATTTCATTTTGAATCAGAACCGATTCAGGAAACCCAAAATCTGTTTTAATTGTCCCGGGACAGAGCAGCTCACACAGCACCCTCCCAAGAGCTGCATCCCCCGGGAGAGATGTGGAGCTGAGCAGGAACATTACGGGAACGGGGGCTTATGATGACCTGCTCAAGAATATAAGAAATGGAAATTTCTCTGTTTTCCTTTCACTAGGGATGCATCTACCGAGAGCCAGCCCCAGATGAGAGCATGTCCCCTGCCCGTCGTGGAGACCAGCCCCTGTCACAACAGGCATCCCCAGATGTCCCTCTGCAGCACAGCTACAGATTTCCCTAGAAGGGACAGAGCTGTGATTGTATGCAAATAATTAGGAATTCAAGAAGGTACTTAAACAGCAAATGTACACCATCAACTAGGTAAAATTACACATAGATTTCAGCATCTTTGCCGACTGGTTTCTTACTTTAAAAGTAGCAAACCTTTCTAATGGGCAAGTGCCCACCTAGGAAACCACTACCTCTCTGGGAAGCCATGCAATTTAGAAAGCAAAGTCATAACAAGCAAATGATACCATGATTGGCAACGGGAACGGGCAGAGCAGGGTGGGGAAAGGGTTGGATGGTTCATCATACGGCAGAGAAACCTGTGCAGATGATGGTGGTGGCAGCTCTGCCCTGGCACAACCACCGGCCCCCTCCAGTGACTCATTTTGGGCTAAATCCGCAAGGAAATTCAGACAAAGTGAACCTACGTCTTCCACTGTTCACCACCATGTAACTCAATTGACTTCAGCAGAATTACTCTGGATTTAAACAGAATCAGTATTTCCATAGAGAAACAGAAGGAAGCACTCAGGTTTTGGTGGTGATTAGAATAAATCCATGGAGGCACTGAAGTCAACTGAACCATTACAAGCGACTAAAGAAATGACCTTCCTTTCTCAAGGAAACACAGACATTTCTGTCTGGAGTATTTTTCTTTTCAGCTGTCATATATGAGAAACTGCTGTACTCAGGGCCACTCTCAGAGTACAATGAGGCAGTCGGCACAAAACCCACATTCACTCACTCATGGGGACAACATCAGCCAGATTAAAGAACTGAGCGTGATGAGTCTTGCTCCACTTTCTCATCAGCTTCAAGTACTCTTATGAGCGTCTTCAAATCAGCACCCACAAAGCAGCCTGCATGACTCAAGCCTTAAAGGAGCCTTGGCAACTTCAAAAGCCTCAAAATCTGGAGCGAGATGACAGGCAAGCACTGTCCCCCGCAACCCCACGAGCGCGCCCACCCCTCCTGCAATCTGCCACCTTCACCTTCACACGACCCAGACGGATCAAATAATCACTGCTGCTTACAAAGGCAGCAATTTCTTTTCATATTCAAGCTGCCGATCTGTGTTACACTCTTATAAAGGGCTTTAAACCCTTTGAAAAACCACTATCTTTCTCACATCCAGCCAACTACAAACAACTCCAAGCTCTCATTTTTAGTAGCAGTTACCTATGTTGTACAAAATTAAGCAGAGAAGTAGTAGATGTCTCAATCTACTGACTCCTTCAAATCATCCCTTTCATACACTGCTGCATCCCAGCACTGATGGACTGCAGCAGAGAGGACAAATGGGTATCCACAAACATTA
This sequence comes from Balaeniceps rex, assembly GCA_013401315.1. Lineage (NCBI taxonomy): Eukaryota > Metazoa > Chordata > Aves > Pelecaniformes > Balaenicipitidae > Balaeniceps > Balaeniceps rex. The sequence goes on along the minus strand of VYZW01040377.1, from coordinate 88,117 downwards.
ACTTGTTTGCACACTGCTACTTCTGTTGTTCAGGCAATCACGTCCAAGGGCACATAGATCACATGAGAAGATGCTCCTGCTCGTTTGTCTTCGTACATTGAGCTTAACCATCTGTGTCTCTCCTGCACGTCTCACTGCAATCCCTGGGTTTCATTGAGAGATGATAAAAACACACTTTCTTCCAGGAAAAAAAAAGCTTTGCAGTCATGTATTTTGTATTCCCTGGTTGTGAAAGACGCTTATTTTGTACAGATTAGGAATTTCTGCAATGATTGTATACAAGTGCGTACCCAAGCTGGTCTACTAGGAGACAAAAACAGATATGCAAATATTTACTGAAGATTTATTAACAAAAATGTACCTAGAAACTCCAGCATTCAAGAAGTCTGAAAATCTGCTTCTGTTCAGGACAAAAATTCAGTTTGCTGCAGTTTGTCAGCAAAAAGGGAAATCTGTCATCTTATGAGGTTTAACCATCCTGGGTCAATTCTTTCTCATCCTCCCTTTTCAACAGCTTCCCGTCAAAATATGTAAAAGATACCAGTGAACTGAAAAATTCATTGGCAAAATCCCCGAGCCCAACTTTTGCAGAAGAAAGTATCTTGCTTGGTTAAAAAAGCAAGGAATGACCGATAAGGTTGACAGCTTTCATTAGCTCCAGCCCTGGCACAACCATGCCATGGCACACTGAAAAAGCCTGGAAGAAGTCCTCCAGCTCCGGTCCCTGCTTCTTCTGCTGCAGTCTTCTGTTCCATGGAGGTAAACCCAGAAGGGAAATTGCTGGCTTCAAGAAAGGACAGACTTACCAGCTGGCCCTTCATCCACAGAAGGGTGGCTCAAAGAAGGATGCCAACCGAAAACAGGGCAAGAGGGGAAGCAAACAAGCCCCCAGAATACTGTTGGGCCATGCCCTGCTCCATCTGGGAGCTGATAAGATTGCTCAAACCGCAGCATCACCTCCTGCCCATTTGGCACGTAAAGCAAGGTAGTGTTTTTTTAAACCTCCCAGAATCACCCAAGTAGACTCATCCCTGGCAAAGGAGGAGCCGTACTGTACTTGTGTGCTGAATCGCTTTTCGTCTGGCGGGGGAGCAGATAGGATGGCCCCGAGCCAGCGAGCGGCGGAAAGAGGGAGAGGAAAGCCTGCACCGACACAGCACGGCTCCTGGCTTCCTGCAGATACAGGCGAGATATTTTTAAGAAGAGGGAAGATAAGTGAGAAAGGGAGAACAAAAAAATCCGAGCAAAAGCTCTGCCCGCCTTCAAAAGCTGCAGAAACTGCGCTCGGCGACAGGGGTTTGAAATTCGGTGGTGCCGACGCTCCCGGCAGGCGTGTTTTCCGGTACAGAGATAACAGGTTTTAAACAGAGGGGAGAGGAAGAGGAGGGGAAGAGATCAGAAGACGAACAAAAAAGCTTCAGTGGGTTAAGCAGAACCTCGTGTTAGGAAGATTTATCCCAGAGTTTTACAAATGGGCAAGGAAGGCGGTGTGGGAACTCAAGGTGTTATTTCCTGGGGATATCCCCTCCAGATTTCTGAGTCGGACTTTGGCTGAAACAAAACAAACTCAGTAGCGTTGCCAGCTCTTATGATCTTACTGTAAGCCTGACAACAGCTGCGGGTTTATTCTGAAAGCATCAACCCCTAGATTCATGTGATAAAGAAAAAAAAAAAAAGAAAAAACATCAACAACAAAAAAGCACTTTTCTTTTTTCTTCTCAAGTTAAAAAAAGCCCCTAGTATTATGGTAGCAGTGAAAAGCTAGGACATGCTAGAATTTAGATGCTTTTATCTGTAAGGCTAATAAAAACTAAACTAAATTGAATTTTAATCTTACATCCCTATTCAAATTCTGAATTATTAGTGTTGTTATAATATTGCACTGAAAATACTAGACCCGACAGACGGTGATCTGGGTTAAACAAGGAACGGTGCCTACTGGGACAGGATGCTGGACTGGGTGGCGATTGCACAACACGTCCGTAGCGCGGGCCATTTAAATCAAGCCAACAATCCCTCCTGTGGAAACCCAGCACCCAGACTTAACCAGCATCTAAAACCAAGACATCTTAGAAATTTGACAAAACAGAACTTCAACGCTACTTGCAGAAGTGTTGGGGTAGTGGAGGCTTTGTATACATATGATCGACTTTGCACCCACAATCTTTAGTACCATACAAAACACTCGTGCACACAAACACTTTCTTGCTCCTCCTTGTTTTTGTAACCATCAATATGCATTGTATATGAGACTCAGAAAACACGTGCAACTAGTATGTGCCAGAACGGGTTAAAACAAATCAACCATTCGTAAACTTTAAAGATATTTAACAAACACAGCATTCATACTTCAGGTGTTTCCAAGCGTTCCAAAAGCCCCAGGAAAGTAGGAAAAAAAAAAAGTTTCTTACATAAGAAAATTTTACAGATCACTCGCTAATTTGAATACTTTTGATGTTGAAGGAAAGAGTTAAAGTTCACCCGATGCAGAAATGATGACTGATCCCTTACAGTGCTTCGCACAAACATGAACTGCAGTGGGTTCGGACACTGAACTGAATTCAGGATTGCATAACCTACCCTTCAATAGCAGATTAAATATTTAACAACTGGATTCAAAATATTTAATGCTAGCTTCTCAATCCATTGATCAACACAGCTGTTTGCAGACGCACATATCCTAAGAGAGCACATCCAGTATTTCCTACCACAAAGGATCTGCACTCCTAAACCCAAGCATTTCTAAGGCCCCAAAGTTATTTATACATTAAAAAAAAAAAATATGGCTACAAACTGTGGTAAATATATTTGCAAAATTGTACAATGTGCATCTCATAAGAATAAGAGATGCACATATAATAATAATAATAAGAAGAAGAATAACTGTCTGTTACTAAATGCACTTTTCCATTTTTTTACTTTTATAGTCTTATCTAAAAAGAAAGATGCCCTGCTCGGGATGTGGAGCTGCAGGTCCAACACAGAACTCAACATCAACTTGAAGTCTCATCAGTAAACAAAAAGGTGAATCTATGAAATGCACTCAAGAGAGAAAACAGATGCCATCTGTTTCATTTTAAATACAAAAGCACAGCCATGGAGACTACTTCATCAAGCAATGTTTTCTTTACAGCTAAAACCAGCATCTCAGATCAGGACAAGTGATATGAAAGGAAGACTTGTCTCTGCAGAACATCTCCACGTGCTGCAAGCAACTGTCACCACAGACTCTGTAACACAACCTGAAGATGAAACCATCGCTTTGGCTGCCTCTGACACAGCGGTTCACAAAGTCTTCTTCTACAATAATCTGTTCAAACTTCAATCCCCACCATGAACATCACTACTAGCAGATCTGCTCCAGAGACTAAATACGAGTATCCTAACTGGGTATCCAGCTAACCCATTCTGAGAAATTACTTATCCACATTTTCTAAATTTATCCTGAAATGGAGCTGGTCTATCACAATCACTTACCAACCACACAAGGCTGTTCAGGGCTTATGGCCCCTGCGATATTTGGGATCACCTCTGGATCAGGACTGCTATGGGGGGGGATAATTTCCTTTTCGTATCTTACCAAATCTTCTCAAATCTCTTCTTTCTCCTCCTCACAGGCCTGTTTACATAAACATCATCTCCCAGGACCTCCAATTTCAGAGTGGGATATCAGAGACAATAAAAAACTATTTCTACCGTACGGACAAAGCCACTTCTTTCTCTTCTGTATCCAGAGGTGGATACATAAAAAACAAAGGAGAGGAGGGAGCCAACGAATGAAAATGCAAGTCTTCACAGGGATGTGGGAACACACTAAGAAACCAGTAAAAGCTGGAGCATGCAGTGGTGAGTAGGTGGAAAGAGAGAAACAGAAACTCTTCCTGCTCCAGCACGTTCACACCTGGTTCCCCTGTCCCCCCACTCCCAGTCTACTCCTCTGCTGTGGCCAGAAGAAACCCAACAGCACCTCAGCATCTTTCTAATCAGGATGGTCAATCAATTAAACAACGGTGTTCCAAAGAATAATTTTGAACTTCAGCGATACACAGCCACAAAACAGACCCTGTTGGATCACTGTTCCTCCTACGCTTTTGTAGCTAAACAGCATCTTCCTAACACATGCATCTCTCATCAGGTCCTCTCTCATTGCCCTTCTAATGTCTTTGAATCCGCCTTTAAATGTTAACCTTGTGTCAGTGCTGATAGAGACAAAGTCAACTGTTCTCCTCTCCAAGCCATACCCTAAACCTACTGCCCCGTGCTCTGAATAGCCATCAAAAGGATTTATTGCTTGTTTTGGGGTGGAAGAACAGAGAGAAAAACACAGCATTACTTCAATAAACTCTTCAGCCGTTGATTCTAGCCAGAAATAAAATTAAAAATATGTGTAGCAACACCTGCCCAGTGTGGTGGCAACCTTCTGGCCACCGGCATGTCCCCAGCTGTGTCCTGCTTGTGCTCCCCACATACAAATACTGGGAAAACTGCTGTGACCAGGGGAAGGCTCGGAGCCCGGCACACTCGGTTCCCAGCTCGTAATAAAGGCAGGGATGCATTCAAGAAAGGGGGGGGTCAGCCCATACATCCTCAGGGGTATAAGCACCCTGTTCACATACAGCTGCCATGATCTGGCACTGAAGTCGTCACGGTCAGCAATGTTTCCAGCCGCAGGAAACTAGTGATTTTGGAAAGCATCTGCACCGCAGACGGCTCTTCATCTACGCAAAGACTGAATTTAATGGAACAACCTAACACCAAAATTCAATGAAAAATGTCCATCTTCACCTATCGTCCCGATTTGGCAGGGCACTGGAAGAAATGCTTAATTTTAAGACCACACTTAAACTCTCTGCTGAACATGAACCGCACATTTCTGAAATGAAACACATGCTTAAAGGACTTGCTAAATTGGGGTGCAAAGAAATGAGGTGCCAGGCAAATCCTTTTGCAGCTCTGGCTCAGAAAAGCGGAAGAGTGTATTCAATTATAAAAGTAAAGTTACTGAAAAAGCTTCCTCATTTGAGAGGCACCACGGAGATTACAGCACAGACTTCACCAATTACTTATGTAAAATCAGAACAATAGCAAATGATAATCATGGATTACAAAACATTCATAAAACCCTCCTGCTACCAGTGAGTTATTCCTCATGTGTGTTAATTAAATCAGTTTAATTTGGGAAATACAGACTTGTACTGACTTACAGTTTGACGTACCAAGGCACCTGGCTGTTACCAGGAGGTTTTAAGGAAGAGCAATCCCAGACCTGTGCGGAAGTGCTTTAGAGCAATAAGCAAGCAGAGAAACAAGCAAAAGCAAAAACTAATATTAGAGTGAAAAACTCAGAGACTGTTACAACTCTGAAACTTCTCCCTTGCAGGGATTAGAAAAATGCAAGAGGGGTTTTTTTTTATGGGCTTTACTTTTCTCTTACTACCCTTTTTCAGGGGGCATAAATCACTCTCAGCTGTGAAGGAACTACAAGCATTTGGCTTTACGGAAAAAAAAAATGATACTTTTGTGTTACTAGACAGAACTCTGTTCTGCAGAAATGAAATCAGAAATTATATCAGTGTTTGTATGTTTTACAAAACGGTACTTCCGACTTCTCTGCAATTCCGCACGCTCGCTATTTCTTGGAGCCATTTTCCTTGCCTGACTTACAGAGCACGGAAGAACATGGAGCTGGCAGGCAGACCTTATTACTACACCGAACTACGTTTGAAAACATCAACTACTGCAAACTGCAGCTGTCCTATTGCAGAGGCCAAGTTACTCGCACGGAGCGTGCTACACCCCCCTGCCTAACAAACTGTGCTGCCTCTCCAGAGCCGCCCAGCTCTGCCAGCGCCCCGCAGCCAGCGTTGCCCAAGTTAAACACCGGGAAGTAACCGGCTTCAGGGAAGGACCCTTCGCTGTCGAAGTTGCTCCTGCCACACTCAGAAATTGTTGAAACTCAGAGAGGGCTGTGCAACCTGCCTAGTTTCCACAGCTTTTTCATGCGAGCAAAGATAATTTATTTAAATTGTATTTAAAATGTGTATTTTTTAAAAAAACCCTATTAACCCAGCTGCTAGCAAGCAAACAAGACTGTTCCTAGAGAAAATCCTTATTTTATTTTTTCCTAAAAAACTCCTGCCCTTATGCACTGTCCTATTCCATTTGCACCGCAGGACAATGTTTACTGTGCAGTTTTAATCTCGAAAGATAAAACAAGCACCTTCAGGAACGATACACAACCGATGAATAAACACTGCTATCGGCATCCTGCTCTCCATCTTCGGCGACCTACGTGTGCTCTAGCGCAGCTCCTCAGTTTGGTCTCGAAGGAAGCAGCGCAGGCACCTTTCCTACCAGGGGATGCAAGAGCCCGTGCACAAGCGCGAGACTACAGACAAGAATACTTCCAGGGTTGCAAAATTTAAATTGGAAGCGTCTTTCATTTTTTTTTACATGAAGAACTGCAACAGCTGAAAAGGGAAAGCGCATCTGATAAACAGAAATTCAAAATGTCACCAGTGTAATTAGTTTTCGAGAAAAATATTTACACTGCAGCTGAATCGAGCTGCTTTGCAGCTGAACCCCAGCAAAACTGCAACAACGGAGAAGGTTTTGTGTCTGCTTTTTAATGATTGTATCCTAATTACAGCAGAATTTCACCCCTTCCCAATGCTGGCTGGGAGAATCATTGTAAAATGCAGGGTCCTGCAAATTAGCAAGCAAGTGAACAATAAAATCCCCTCAAGGATAATGCATTACAAAACACACTGCATTCATTTATTTGGCGAAGTGCAGTTTAATTACTTGTAAAAATAATGCCTCCTTTGTACAGGCTCTCCCTAACATGCGTTGCTGCTCTGTATTTGCTGAGTGGTACGAGTTGCGTGCCAAATTTGCGTGCATGGATTATATACAGCGTGCACATAAGCAGCGTGCAGAAAAGAGGTTGTACAAAATCCATTGTGTTTTGACAGCACATAAATGATATGTACTCTCTCTTCATGGAATTTGGCTGCTTTTCTGTATTTTGAAACTCAATATTTCTCCTCTCAATAGGGATTTTCAAGCCTCAATCCCATCTTATTGCAGAAAGTGCTAAGCAAAACAAAAATCTCTGCTGGGAAATCAGGATGTGTCCGTTTTGCCGCCGCCACCCTCCCGTGGGGAAGGGCCATGGCGGTCCCTATGGCACACGGTGCTCCCACCGCTCCAGCCAGCCCCGCGCTTGTAGCGCGGTGCTTCACCACCATCCCACCCATTGAAAAAGGGGTCTGTGACTTCCAGCGTCCACAGATTTCTGTTCGCAGGGCTTCACGGAGATAGCAGGGTTTTCAGAACCACGGGATATGTGGCACGGCTGTCAGATGTTTATACGTTATATTTCCACCCAGCAGTTCAAGAGGAAAACTAACCCATAATGAACAGTTTAAGGATATACCAAGAAGAACAGGATCAGGGATCTTGAAGTTGCTAGTGTCTTATTTTCAAGGATAACTTGAAAAGTTTGACTTGTAAAGGTCATCAGAGAAATCCCTTGGATTACACCAGCAGCATCCATTAAAGGGAATGGCACAGGGCAATGCCATGTAATCCAAGTACTCTTTTTTTCTTTCCACTGAGTGAGAACTGACATTCCAGTATTGGAACCGGCTGTGAAATACTCCACCAAATACATGAATAGCTGTTGTAACAGTTTTGTTTACTTCCCATTTCTTTTTAAATTACCAGCTCTACTCATATTCAGACTGCAGTATTTGCTGTAAGCTCTATATTCAAGTTTTGGCCAACTTAAGCATTTTATAATAATGTTTTGGCCAACTTAAGCTTCTTGACAGTATGTAAAGTCTGTTAACATGGTTAGTCTCACCTTAGAGAACTTTGCTGCAGTTATGGGATGAATTTGCACATTCTGATTTTACAAGATAGTCTGCAAGAGAGTTGTGTGTTTTCACAGTATGACTGTTGAACTCGATAGAGAAAAAAGTATCATCATCTCTGTATTAATCCCAGCCAAGGGTGGCAGAAAAAATGGTTAGAGCATAGCTCCGGTCCCACCCTGCGCCTTCTCCTTCACCCTCACTTTGCATGTGGTTGGCTGAATTGTTAAAGGTGAAACTTAAATGCAATCACTCCAGCAACACAGATCATATTTTTTGCCCTCTAACACCTGCTCAACAACTATAGAAAGCAGAATAATTTACAATTCGTAACAGAGAAATGTTGCATGATAATGTGAACGACACAGCAGACTCCTAAACATGCCATTGGGTCACTCAACATAAACCCCAAGTATCTGAAAATTCAATTGAGAAAAACAAAGTTAATAACAAAGCTTAAGAGAACCAGGCATCAGAATAACACACATGCAGACCAAATCTCCCCTCCTTTACAAATAGCCCCCTCGGGACTTATTTAAGCTCTTTGTCTTTATTAGCCTCAGCTTTTAAAGCTAGATCTCCAAACATTTGCTATTCAAAAATAACTTGTCATCTTCTGAACGGTTCCTTGTAAAACACTGCAGTAAATGCTCATGCAACTAGTTACTTGCTAGGAGTGAGTAAGATCTGGCTGCTTCTCATGACCACTCAAAAGAGAACAGTTTCTGCTGTTAAATACTTGCATTAATTTTTACCTAAATTTTTTACCTATACTGGTAAGATACCTATTCTCTACAAGATGTTGCCTTACTTCAATACAATTATCATTATTTCATTTAACGAAAAAACTCCATATCTACAAAGTACGAACACAACTGTCAACCACCACCACGAAGCCCGCTAGCTCCCCTCTTTTGGGCAGCTGTGCTTGTTCGAACAAAAGCTTTTTCACTTGTGTTTGCATAAGGTTTGTCTTAATTAGCTAATATTACAGTGACTCACTTTGGGCTTTAAGAGACAGGTGGAAGCAGAACACTGTGCAACAGAAAAGGAGAACATAACAATATTATTGCATTTCCCCTAAACCCTAAGGACCTGCCCCATTGTTGCTAGCAAGAAAGATAAAAGCAAAATTCTATAAAAATTGCCTGTAAGTGTAGAGTATGGCTCTTAGACACTATTCAGTGATAACGTACAGCAAAGGCAAGCGTGATACAGAATGGAAAACTAGCATTGGAACCATCAAATCATCCTTACTCAGTCAAAAGGTGGTGCAGCTTCTGGTAGCCCCTCTCCAAGGCCAAGCTCACAGGCGTTGCCCCTTCGCTGTTGTGGATGCTGAGAGCTCCTCTTCCACCCGGCTGCTGGAGCAGAAACCATGTCAACCGCAGCAGACCCAGCCTCACCGCAAAATGCATCAGTGTTTCCCGAGGGATGTTCTCTGGGAAGAAAGGAGGGGGAAAAAAAAAATAAGAGAAATGGGAATTTGTAGGCTGTGGGTTAGGTGAATGCCATATCCCCACCTCCCAGCCACACCACACACAATGGCTGGCATGGAGCTGACAGCCCAAAAGCCAAGGAACCTGTAGCACCTGGAAAAACACGCTGGCTGCCAATATCCAGGAGAGACCAGTACTTTAAAGTGAGGGACACGCTATGGTGGGACTGGAAGTGCTCAGGACCTCTCAGGGTGAGACTGACCACAGAAGTCAATGTGAAAAAAAACACCATTTTATAAACAGCCACAGCAACCACGAAGTTGCAGCGCTTCCAGACAGAACCTGGCACGGTCAGGTGGGTTTTTCTAGATGTCCGAGCCTTCTCCTCACACACCCAGGACCAGGTTTTAGGAACAGACAAGTTTTGTTATTTAACAGGATGCTGATTTGTCCCAAGGCATGAAAAAAATCAATTACATTTGAAGCACAAATCTAAAGCAGTTATAAAAGAGAACAGGTTAGCCTCTCATGTAGACAAAAAAAGGTGAGGATTTTGCTCTCCTGGTTTGATTATGCTTCAAACCAGCTTTTCTTAGCTTTATACAGTAGCTCTATCATTCTGAGTAGCAGCATTTATAAACAAGCAATCTCCACTACTGCTTTTTATGTTTAATAACCATGACCTTCTAATTTGGTAAAAGTCACTCTTGAGCCTAAGCTTTCATCTCAGAAAAATATCCCCCTACTCTAAAGGCTGCAGCCCCAGAACGATGCTCTGAAAAGCTTCAACCAGAAATGAGCTCCAGATGCACTGCTGAAATACAGACTTTGCAGATCAAAGCCTGTTACTTCTGTATGAAGGGCAAAAGCATTTGGGTTAAAACAAAATGCGAGAAATAAAAATTTGTTCTTTTGATTAACAAGATTTCAGTATTGACTGGCAGCAACAACAACAAAAAAACACCAACCGGGTCTCAGTAAACCGTGCCAATGAGCACCCTCTAATATCATAGCAATGACTTATTGGGTTATTAATTTGGTTGCCAGCCAAACCTATACAGCAGGTTTAAAAATGCAAGTACATAATGGCTTTAGGATTTAATTAAGTATTTTTTCCTCAAGAATTATGCCCCAAGAGAAATCACTTCTTCAAAGTGCTGTTGTTTTTCTGGCTTAGTTGCTTTCTTAAGGGACATCATTAAGACCTTCAGTGAAAAACAAAGCAAAAATGGGGAGTTCTCCCCTGCCTGACACACAATTTTTCCTGACATTTTGGATCAGCTTCCGAAGAACTAATCTGGTATTCAAGAACCAAAAGCGTTCTGGCACAGTCCCTCTTCCGAATGACTCCAAACTAGGTCTCTGGGCTACAAACCAATCCTTCCCCCCTAACCTCCTCTTGATTACCGTAAAGCAAAACCATGCTGCCCTGAATACATGAGCATGTCTGAATGGAGGTTCCAGCTGATCAGAGAAAAGGGAATAGCTGAGCTCACTCGGAAACAAATTCTCAGCCTGTGGGAGAGTAATGATAAGGATTTTGGTATTAAGTGCTATGGAATGTAATGCTTTAGAAATAAACAATGCAACAAGGTGGTTAATCCATGGCTGTTGCAATCTTGGACTTAAAGAATAATGAAAAATAACACACCATATAGACAGACATAAAGGAAAGGCTACTGATGAGGTTGCAAAAAGGAGAAAGTGTTGATACATGTGGGACTTACCCAGAGTGAAAGCAGATGCCCAAGATTTCACTCAATGAACTTGTACTTGCACAACACTCCTACGTTACCTGTACTAACACACTGGCAGAGTCAGCTGGCGTAACTAAAGCAGTACAGCTCTGCCTACTGAGATGTAGGAAGCACAAAAGCACTTCTGTTAGAGCAAACAACTGCCGTCCAAATAAAGAATGTGTAGCACTGGTCTGACCACATCTCTTCCAGCACGGGATCTCCTGTTCTAGCTGCTTTGTTGAAACAAAAAACCATCTAACTAAAATGGACAGCCTTGCACCAAAACTGAGCAGCATAGACCTGCAAAGCATTAAGCACGGATCCCCGGACCAAAATGCTTCCTCCTCCTTCAGCTGAGAGCCTTACAGTTAGGTAGAAGCATCTTCTACTCACCAACTCATGGTTCACCAATAAACGCACATACCAATTGCAAGTTTTGCAAGATGCAGGGAAGTACTCATCCTGTCCCTGATCCAACTGGGTGCCCCTCTCTGTCTCATATTTCCATAGATGAAATGCCCCCTCCCAATTGTCTCAAATGCCCATCTGAGGTAAACTGCTCGTATGACTGCAACTTCTGAAAATCCCACCTTTTGCCCATTCTTTTAAAACAATCTTCTTTATCATCGAATTAGTAGACACAGTAGTCCCAGCATTTGGATGGAGGTGTCTACAAACACAGCTGAACTGAATGTGGCCGTGCTCCAATGCCTTTGAGCAACGACGACGTGCACAGATCATCTGTACAAGAAGACATGGCGTGTTGCTATCCAGAGCATATTAAATGTACAAACTCACTATCCAGGCCTATTTGGAAAGATCTGCCTAAAATATGGCATGAGGCCATCCTAACAGATGGGCACAGATGATGGCAGCAAAGAGACAAAGTACCGTACATACAACTGCAGGGGCCCCAGGCAATGGCTTTAGAAGGTTCTGGAGTGTGCAAAACTTGCATGGCTACAGTTAAAAGGCATGTGCCATCTGCGGGCTGGATTAACTACTAATATATAATGAAAAATACATCTGTTGTGTACGGTGTTGCTCAGAACAAGACGAGAGCTGGTCTGCATCAAGGACAGGAGTGTTGCTGGATGGAGAGGGGAGGAAGACAGACAGATCCCTCCAGCCTTTCTGCCTTTGAAGGGATGAAGCTTGTAGCACAAAATGTTGGAAATTCAGTCAATGATTTCAAAGTCTTGTCATGGTGCAAAATGCCCGTCTCGGGCATGGAAGAATAACAAAAGCTTTAACATGCAATAGTTAGAGCTCCTTCTCCTACCACGTATCAAGCACGAGCTCCTCATCTTAAAATGGCTGTCCTCTGAATGTCAACAAAAAGCTTCTTGTAATTAGGAAATTGGGGAAATACAAGACACACGATACTGGAAAGGCCAAGGTTGTTTTGTTCCTTTCTCATTTCCTAGTAATAGGCAAGAGTTGAAACATATGATTATTGTCCCATAATGGCAGGGCACTCTAATCCAGCTGGCAAAACATAAGACTTTAGATATATTATTTTTATGTATTTTTTTGCAGCTGTGACACACGAACAGACAGTTTATCTGGGTAACTAAGGACAAAATTTCCATAGAAGACTGTCAGATGTACTTTGCTAATGGTAAAGGATTAAGTTTTAAGGTGCTATTAGCACAAAACAAATAAGCATTGAAGAAAAAAAAACACGTTTGGGTATGACACATCCAAGAAGACACAAAATGTTCTCGAAGTAAAAACTTTCATTTTAATCCTGATTAAATAACAGAAAAAAAAAATACTGTTCCTTTTTAAAGAGCGCTCTTTATATAGAATAACCCACACCCAACTGCTCAGTTTATCCTCCATGCCCTGAGACATCTCATCAAGGAACAAACAGCCATGGACTGGCTAGCATCTCTTGCTAGTCTTCCTGTGATGGTGACCTTCGCTTGGTTCTCACCCAAAATCACATATACTCAGCCAATACATATACCATCAAATCTGGCCTCAAAATCTTGTTTTCTGCCGGAAATGTTCTCACTGCTCAGATCAATCCTTGAGAAACACAGGGAGCAAAAACCAGCAACAAGCTATCACTTAACGCTGAGGTCGTAGAGGAAGGCTCCAGCAGACAACAGTACTGAAAAAAGGTCAAGGCAAAGATGCTGTGTTTGGAGTTACGAGTTCAGTTAATAAAAAGATGTGGGGGTAATTCTTTTTTAATCCTATAAACAAGACATTTTTCAAAGCACACCAAAGGATCTTCATGTCCCTGTTCCCACTAATATCAAAGGGAACAGAAACTTTCTCATGCCAATGATTTCTCAGCCCCAGACTGAGCAATACATCTGAGTACTGAGCAGCCCATTTCAGACACTGCCTGAACAAGAATTATTTTCTGCTGCCCATTTTCCACTGCAGAGGGCATTAAATTTAGGTATAGAAAAGACTTTTTACATCTTATCAAGGACTAAACAGACCACTTTGTGCTGTTGGCACAGAAAAGCTCGTGTCGATTTATACCATACAGTCCTTTATCAGAGGGCAGAGAAGGTGGTGAGCAGCAGATTGGACAGGACATGAAACCCAATGAAAAGATACCTGTAACTATTACGCTGAAAGGGTTCAATGAGAAACTGTAAAAAGAGTGCAGCAGATGAACAGATTAAAGCTTTATGTCTGAAAAACATCATCAGCTGCATAACTTTAACATCCTCCCGTGGAAAAAACTATTAGCTCCTAATAATCAAATTTCCTTCTAACTATTTCTGAAAGCTTCTTAAAGGTTTTTTAGGCTTTTTGCTGTTTTCTTTAAAATAAGGTGCTTTTTTGGTTACTTTCTCTCTTCAGACATTCTCCCTTTCTGTAAAAACCAAATTAATGGTCTTGAATCATGGTGCCACTCGTGTGGTGCTGTACACTGAAATGCTACTGGTTTTGTACGTAAAGTTATTAAACTCATAACCCAAATCCATTCAGACAATTTCAAGCCAGGGCAAAGCATTTCCCCCTCCAGCCACCTCCTACCTGGCGAGCTCAGGGGGTTTCGTTTCTCCAGCGTACTTACCGCACATGGATGTTTACTCCGCAGCATTTCTGGGAAGCTGTACATATTCAAGACGTCAGTAACTGCGTTCCTAAAGTTTAGGAGCTGTTAAGTGTTTTATCTAATGAGATGGTCTCCTGGTTATCTGCCTGTAATTGTGGCCAACTATCGCGCAGCTCATCAAAGGGGTGGCTTCCTCCTTACTCTCCCATGGGGAATGGCTCCATACCATCGTTGATCACCGCAACCTTCTGCCAATGTTAACCAGCTCCTGCAAGCACCATCTCAGGAAGCTCACACAACTGAAACTGTAACCATAGATCTGGGTTTCACCTCTTACTTTTAATGAGCAAAATAAAAAGACTGTTTCCTCAAAGGTTTTGTCAGAATGTTACTTAAAAGAGATTTTGAAAGTGATCTGTTTAGTACTGATAGATAACTCAAGGATTAAGCTCTCTAAGCTTTTCATATCTGAGCCTTGAATCCTCCCTAATTTTTTTCTACCTTTTTTTTCCCCACTGCAACACAAGCAAGCCATAATCATTACGCATACCTCCAGATATTCTGTTTTGGTTTCCTAGTTAGCTTCTTTTCTCTTCAGTCATTTAAAATAGAAAATCACAGTCCCCTATTTACATTGCATACATCCTCAGAATACATATTAAACTTTGACTTCTAGATATAAAGTGTAACAATCTGTTCCCTTGAAACAGCTGCCTTTAAATGCCGCTGAGAACAGTAAATAACCCTACTTTTGACTGCAGTAACAACTACGTTCTTTAGAAAGTTACAGTGCGCTTGTAATAATTAAGATGGACATGATTATATGGCACCTGAAAGTAATGCTGTGTTGGGGATACCACGCTAACAAGAGTAATCCTTAATGATGGATATTCTGAAATTGTGGATGCCATTCAAGTTCATACAGGTAGACAGATAATTAAGAGCAAGGCCCAGGAATTGCCTACTGCAGAGGGACAGCGTATGGCTGGGGGAAGAGCAGAGTCCTCAGGACACAACTGCCCCAGAACAGAAGCGATGAGGACTGCAGCCATGCAGGGAGGAGGTCAGGACACACTTGCCCGAGGGGGTACAGACACACTCTTTACCTGCAATGCAAATCCTTTCCCTACACCTGTGTGCACCTGCCCTGCCCCTGCAATGCAAGGACATGCTGCTGCACCAGCTGAGCAGGACCATGGCACCATGCACAGCACTGCTTCCTCTGTCTCCTTCAGCCTCGGCACGTACCGGGCTTTCTTTTGCTATTCAGTTCATCTAACCAAATGGTTGAGTATCTTCTGTCTGCCTCAGCAAGAGAGGATGGAGCCCAAGGACCTCTGAAGTCAAGAATCTTAGGTGCTCCCATCCCCAGTTCTGCTAGCATGGCACCAAGTGGGATCTTGAAGATACTTTACTCTCCCAAAGTCCCATTACCTGGAACCTCTGTAAAATACTTTATATCTGTGGGTAAACAGATACATAATGCAAGTCTTTCTGGGGTCCTTTTCTCTAAGATAGCTAAGACTTGTTCTCTGAGGTCTTCTACAAATAGCAAGTAGGAGGCTGCACCTCAAATGTCCTGCACAGCAGGTGGGTTCAGGGAGAATGACATAAATAAAAGACATAGAGAGCAGGAAGGCAACTTAGAAGTCAGATGCACAACATCCTAAGGACAAACCAGACAGCAAAAACACGGCCACCGTTACTGGAAGAAGGACCAAAACACCACAGGTCCCTTCTCTGCTTTCCAGTCAGCTCCACGGGTGTTGGTCGACTGTGCTACTTCTCCACAGGAATACAATGTTGATCAAAACACCCTGAAACCTAAGCATACTTTTTGAGAGTAGCTGTCATGAGGAAAAGCTTGAGAGAATAGCTTTTATATATGTATTAAGGGGGAAAATATTCAATAAAGACATTGTTACCTAGACACCTTATTAAAGCCAAATCAGGATCAGATCAGAAGGGCAAAGAATTAGAAATCAGAAATTTGGGCAAGAGTATCACCTTTCCACAGAAAAGCAAGCAGGAAAAGCTGTAAGACGAGACTACTGATAAATGGTTTAAGAGAGAGGATTGTGTTTTCTGAATTCGCTTTTTCCATCAGGGATTCATGGTGCCCAGCCACTGCTCTCCATCACCTGAGCGTTCCTGTCAGTGGTAAAACCAGGCTGGGTACCATGCTCCACACCGCTGGCTGCTGAACAAAAAGCCTGTAATCAAAGCCCCAGTCCTACGAAAACACAGTCTGTTGTTAAATTTGGCACAAAGGGTTCATTCAAAGCTTCCTGAGGTCCAAACAAATCCACTTTTTTCCAAAGGATTTTGGGTGAAGAACTAAGGATTTGTGATCACAAACAAATTTAGTCTTTTATGCTGTATCAGAGTAATATAAATCAGTAAATATTTGGTTTTGAGCAATGTTACCCAAATACCTACAATAATATTACTATAAGGATTAGATTAACCAATGCTGCTTGGTGCATTTAATTTTGGGACAGTTTCTTTTTAAGCAATAAAACCATTTGCTGTTCCAGAACAATGAAAAAAAGAAAGTGAATGAGGATACTGCAAATGAATGTAGTGGGGTTTTGAAAATGGCCTGATGAAAACACAGGAAGAAATGTTAATTTTATTTTGAATTTGTTTTAATGAAAATGATGTCTAAAGAGATAAGAGAGGAATAAATGTAAAGACAACCTAGTGTGTAAGAGATTAAGATTACCGGGATTACTGAAACTGAACAAATTTTTCTTGTCGAATGGCAACAGCTAACTTAAGTAGGTTACATACAAATAAATAAAAAAAGGGCACTGGAAGTTTTGCAAATGTCCGCCAGCAGTTTTAAATAATTTTGGAGGTATTTCTAACCTGCAGCTGAAAGGACGTGCTCTTAACAATTTGTCTATATGACTGTACCATACCTCTAATCTTGAGCAATGGCAAACTCTTAAAGACCTTGGTTTGGTAACCAAAGTGTAAGCAAGTAGACGATTCTCACATAGCATTGTCCACAGTAATCCTGCACTTACGTATAATCCATACTAAAAAGTCAAACCTACTAATGTGTTAGAAAAGAGGGGGGATAAAAGGGGAGGTGATACTGCAATAACGTAAGGAATAATAAGGGATGAATGCAAACCACCAAAGATCATTTTAATGATGCGACCACCAGTCTGCTGGTACCCAGGAACACCCAGGGTGTTACGTGCCTCCTCCTCCTCAGCGGGATGGACCTTAACCGCACACTTTGCACCGCACAAACCTACTGACACACGAGATTAGTTAAGCAGCCTCATCAGATGGAGCTGGGCGTTACTTTTAGCAGCTTCTCTGCCCTCTGGGGCGTGCGACGGCAACGAACTCCCTGCCCTCTGCTCAAAGGCTGGTCAGGGCCGGGTGCAGGTAAAAGCAAGGAGAAGCCTCCACATAGAGCCATCCCCTCCTCAAAAAACAGCAGAGAGTTGTGCTCGATGGTGGATCTTCTACCCAGCTTCTGCCTGCAGAAAGGCCGTTACTTCCTAACTCTTTTTGTAAAAGCTGGACTCCTACTTCAGCCCTTAGAAAAATCAACTTTTAAACGTGCTTGACAGCAACAGCCATCTCTGAACAGCAGTTCCCCATCAAGCTGCTGCGCTCGGGGAGCTGGCTGAGGCTCCCGGCTCGCTCCTGCATTTAGAGGTTTTGCTAAACAGCAGCGTTTTGTTTCCAACCCACAAGAGCCCATAGAGACATGCCAGCTTAGAGGCAGCGCTGAAAATCTTTCAAGAAGGGATCTGACATTTTCTTTTGTTCTCATTTCTATAGTATTTTCTCCTCCGAGAAGGTTATTTGAAGTATCTGGTGCTGACATTTAGCAAAACGTGAAATATGAATTGGAACAGCTGTTCATAGGTAGTGACGCAGCACAGGACAGGGTGTCCCACCGGAGGGGCACTGGCCAGAACACACATAATTGTCCAAATGCTCCCACAGCTTCAGCCTTTGCTGCACTTTTCTCTCTCCCCCACACAAATTAACCCGCAAGCACCAGTATAGGGGTGCCACATTTTACCACAGAGGTTTTTCTAATCTAGCGCTCCATCAGAAACCAGAAACATCTCTTCCATCTCGCTCTAGCAAAACAGTTCCGTGACCAAAAGGATGCTTATGCGTGCAAATCCTTCCCGTCACAATCACAAAAATTCCCCCAAATTCCCTATGTATAACTGGCTCACTGCAAAAAATTACCAGATAAATCTGCCTCCAGCAAAAAAGCTGATCAGAAGATGAAAGACAGACCAAGACATCAATAAACTGCCCTTTTTCAGTTATTTATGAAAGGAGTCACTGCAAAGGAACACATTTTATAGCACCAATATTCTTGAATGAAAGTTGCATTTACTGCCACTACATTTATTCACTTACACTTTTATCTACAAAAACCTCACCACAAAATGCCAAAACGCTCAGCACTACAGAGCTCCCCCTTCTCACCATAGATGGAGTGGATGCTCTACAGGTCCATTAGCATTCAGAGCCCCACAGGATCACGACTTCCAGGCACACAAGCGCATGCTGAGCAAATCAATGTAAATCCTACGGCCTGATTTCCCTAAGTGCTGATTTTCCAAAGAATAACCAAAGTCAAAAAGAGAAACCGGATCTCAGCCTTCCTGCAAAATCAGCAACAACTCAGAGCTTCAAGCAAAGTTGTCGTTAACTTAAGATCACTTTGACTGTGTTTTTATCGCTTAAACCAGAAATGTCTGCATTATCACAACTTCTTTAAATGCAGAAAGAAATATCATGTCTTCCACACAGAGGACAAAATACCAAGTGTTTATCTCCTTGTAAACACATGACAGCATCTGAATTTCTATCCAGAAACCATCAAACATGATCAGATCTTTTAACGTCTGCTAACACTGCTTCAATTGCCTGCCTGTGTATTCACCTTTACAAAGGCAGTCAGCAAGTCAGTGAAAAACAAAGCAAGAAAAACTCTTGCAGAAAACCCTGTCGTGGTGAACAGAACTGAGCCTGCTGCGCCAAGCAAGCCACATCCCATTCCTCTTCATGTGTTTACGCCATTGTATCCTATAAAAGATAACGGATGCCTCACAGACACATTCCTCAAGTGAAACTATTTGCCAAAATGCCCTGAAAATTTACAGCAAGGATTTGTACACACTGGAACTAGCCCCCCAGTCCCTCAGTACGCTTCCTTAAGCTCGCCTGTGACAAAAAAAAAGCAGAACTCTAAGGACACGGACATGCCACAGCATCCCAAACACCTTGGCACTTCTGCTTCAGCAGTCGCCAGAGACTTTGGGCCAGCCTTAGGGTTTATTTATAAGCTCTCAGTAGCCTCACTGCTGTGGTTAAGGGTCGGGCTTTCCCACCTTCACCCTCTTTTATTTGCAAAATTGTCCAGGTTTAGTTTGGGGAACACCTGTGTTCGCCCAGCCGGCGTACAACCAGGGGTGTGCTGCAAATCCTTAGGGACGGACCTCCAATTTCTCCAAGAAAAATTAGATGTATTTTACACATTACAGTCACTTTGCACATGGGCTGTAAAAATCAATATTTACCAAAAGTCCCAGTTTTGTGGCACAAGGATAATATTCCCAGGAGCATCAGACTTTCTACACACAGACGGGTTTGTTTTAGGAAGTCTCAGAAGCGTGATGCCACATACCACTGCATATGCACAAACCGCCCCCCTTCTGCGTGTGTTTTAAACACTGACCATTTAAAACACCTTGTGCTATTTCATAAGAGAAGACACAGAGAAAACATCAGCGCCTTATATATTTTAAGGTGGCTAAAGTACAAAGCATAGGATGCAGATGTAGTAGGGGCACCCTGGTACACATCATGTCCCATCTCCGAGCACGGAGGCCAACGCGCTTTTTGAAAGATGCGTGGAGGGTTTCCAAAGCAGGGAACCCTTTCTCCCAGGCTTTTTACCTCTCTCCCAACCCACGTGCCCTAGAGGTCCTCACCGGTCAGGGACTGGTCCGCTCCCAGCACGTTCCATTCTGCTGGCAGTTTCAGGTGTCGAAATGCCAAAGCCACTTTCTCATCCAAAAAGTCCACGTCGGCTGCGGGTGATCTCGACCGGTCCAAGAATCGGGTGAAATTTAGTGCCTGCTGGTTGCCAGCACAGGTGGCCAGAAACTGGGCGGCATCATAGGCTTCATCCTGGACAAACTGGAAACTCTCTTCTGCCACAACCAGAACACGATGACCTTTTCTAGAGGCACAAAGTGCCACCTTCACTGTCTCACAGCAGTCATGCCCTGCAAAATAAAACCAAGGGAAATGGTAAAAAAAGAACAATTGCAGGCACTGAAGAAACACAACTGAGCAACTCCCTTGACACACATAGTCTTTACATCAAATCAGGTAAGAGCACGTTATTGAGGGTCACAACTCTAAATTAAACACTATCTTGGGAATTTGTATGTATCATCAGAGGTAAGTATTTCTTATAGACTTTAAAAGGAAAAGATGTGTAACTCTTCTCTGTCACAATATAAACCAAGAAATACAAGTCACCCTTATCTGACCAGGCTATTTTTGATCAGTGACAAGTAAACTTAAGAGTGTTAAGTAATTCAAGCAAAGATTTTGCTAACGTACCAAAAACCAGATTATATGGTCAAACTTTTCCAGCTCCACAGGACTCCAGTAAGTCACCAGAAACTAGAATCCGAGTACTGCAAAACTACATACTCCACATGCTGTCACAACACTTGGCTTGTAGCAAAAACACCGCAAATTCACCTAAAACAAAGACCTAAATGGCTACGAGAGCATGACCTGCCCAGGCATGCCCGGTGCGTGCCCTCAGGTTCCACGCTCACCACTGCACCTGCCCTTTGCATTTGGGTTCACATGACAAAACTAAAACTAAGCTGCTTCCGCTAAATAAAAACGTGGAAATGGCCACTTTCCGTATTTATAAAACAAGAAGTTTGGAAGTTTGATAACTTTAAGTTTATTTATTTATTTAGGGCAGGGGAAACAGGAGAAAGGATGCCCTGGCATGGCAGCAATTTCATTGACTCAAACAAAAAAAACCAACCAACCAACCAACCAAACCACAAAACAAAACCCACACCACCTTTTTTCAATTTTAAAAGGAAAAATATACTATGTGTCCAACACAACCAGCACTTGTAATTGTCAGACATGCCCCTTCAATAATAAGGTTTGTGTTTCAAGTTCACCATGCTGCAGAGTTTCTTGTTCCAGTCTCGGACTGACATCATGGCTGTTTTTGCCAGAACAGCACGGACCCTGCACTAATTACTGGAAAAGCTTCTTTTTGCCCATGACCTCAGCATACTACTACATTCATGAAACCCTGCTTAATTAAATACAAAATGACGATTTATTTTTAAAGGCTTGAAAATTCAATTTAAGCCCCTGTTTGTGGTCAGTGGGAAAGTTTCCTTCTTGTGTCGGGGCCCTTTGCTGTTGATTTCCCTGACAAAAGGAAAAATATGTCCCTAATCTTCATGGTCTTTCAGCCAACCTTCCAAATCTGTTCTGAGGCTTTTGGCATCTATACAGGTTTTGTCTGCTGAAAGAGACGATCCTGAAGTTAATTGAAAAGTCAAAACTGCTATTAGGACACCGGGGGTAGCACCAACATTGTCAGAGACGAGGCTGAGCGGCTTCCTAAGGAGAGCAAAGGAAAGGTATCAAAGCCAAGTGCAGAAGGGGAGGACGAAAACACACCCAGATGTCACTGCAACAGCTCAAAACCACCAGGAGGCTCTGAAGCTGAAAGGTGAGAAAACTTCTTTCCATCCAGCACGAGGCATCTATTAGCAAGAGGATGATGTGAAAGCTGAAGAAACAGTTTTACTAGTATTGACATTATAAAAAAAGAATAAGGGTAGGAAGACCTATTTCTACTGTTCTTGGAAATATTGCACGTGCACACATCACCAGTCAACGGGACGGGCAGTGGCAGGGATCTCAGCAGCCCAGATGAAACCCATCCACTTGTCCTCACAGTAGAAGCCTCAAATGTTCAAGGGAGAAGCAGGGGGACGGTACAACTTTGGGGGAACTCGCCTTTAACGCAGTGCAGAAGTGTACATCCCTCCACCTTCTTGCTTTGCTCATCTTCTTAAGGACACCAGAATAAGGAGCTGGTAAAACTTATTAATTTTGTTTAAAACCTCCACAAAAGCAGGGAGTTGTACGCAGCCTGCTGAGAATGCCGTGCTACCCCACAGGAGCTGACTCAAGTGCTGCGAACTTGGCTCTCCCTCACGCAAAGCATTAGAAGTTTGCTAGAATGCGGAGTTAAAAAAAATTCATAATAAAAGACTCCTTAATAACATGAGAAAAGCTAAACCTTTTTTTTGTTCCAAACTATTTTCTGTCTATTCCCACAAGAATCCCATCTGCAAAATAACCTAGACTACGGCTACTCTGCCAGAAATCCAGTGGACTTTCAGGATTGAAGTGGAAGGCAAACACGGCCCATGAGCAGCTACACAGAAACACTTTGGGACAGTCATTTCCTTGTGATGAAGCCAAACAACTCTTCTGTGGGACAGCAAAAGCTCCTCTGTCATGACAACAACTAGAGAAACCTTAGTCAAGACACGTGGTCTCCTTAAACCAGTACATCATGGATGTACACAAAGTTCCCTTGGATGGAGCATACGTGAAACACCAGCCCCAAAATCAAGCAAAGCTACAGGATTGTTCAATGCAACGCAAGGGGAGGTAACAAACAGGCCATGTCCTGATCTGCAGCCAACGATGGTTCTCTTAAAACTCCCCCAGATATCTAATACAGCCTTGAAAGAGAGGTGACGGAGCTGATGATCCGTTTTCATCTAACAGGATCAAACAAGCATCCTGCTAAACCCTGGGGAATGTTCTTCAAAAAGGCAACCACTCGCAATGCTTTGATGTTCCCCTTCCCTACATCTGAGAAGATGTCAGACTCAGGGGGTAAGAGTCTGGGACAGGTTCTGACTTTTGGCAAACAGTTCAAACAAAAGAGGAGCCAGTAACAAGCATGGCCAATACTAAAAAGATTGCTTGAGAGGTCTCTGCCCCCCTTCTTTGAAACCACTATAGGAACGATGTAAGCAAACATGTCCACAATACATGAACGTTCTGAAGGAACCATCGGTGGGGCAGTGCTTCTCTCCACATCAAAGACTGTTGCATCCTTCGCCTAGACGAATATCTGAACTTCAACAGCCCTTTTTCCCAGAGCATTAGCAAAAGTGAGCTAAGCTTTCTGGCACTCTCAGGACATAAGTGGTTATCACTGTAAAACAAGCCCAAATCTGTTTTTATGAGGTTAAGTAATTTGCCCAAGATCAGAAAGAGCTCCGGGCAGTGCCAATATAGACGCTGTTGCTCTTGATTGTCTCTCTTCTGCGCTGGCTGGTAGACGGCGGGGCTTTCTCCTAACATGGGTTAACCACCAAGTCATGCACTTTGCAAGCATCAGGGTGTTTGACTATCGACTGCTGTAACTCCCTCAGACACCTTCCCCAGAAGTGGAACAGAAAAATGTCTGACTCATTAAAAACGTAAAAAGACCCTGGGTGTGTCAGGAAGAGTGATGAGCCTATTTATATCCTATTTGTAAAGGTTTGCATTTTGGTAGGCTGAAAACACATGCAACTGCATAAATCACACAGATGAGTGGACCCGCAGAAGGGAAGAGAAATCTCCATGCTTTACAACGCAATCAGGTTCATGATACCATACAGCACCCCTCCGATTGCCTTCAGTCTTCTCCAGAAATCAGGCCCGTTGGCCAAAATAGCAATCAAAAGCAAATGATGAAATACTGAACATCAAACATCACCACACTGTTACCATCCAGCAGTATCCCAGTTCGAATTTTAACTCTTCTGACAAACATGACTGTTTTACCTTGCTGACATCTCAGACTGCACAGAATAACTTCTTCATGTGTATAGCGAGGCTTCTCTTCTTTATACGTTTTTTTTGCCACAATGTGAAATTAGGTCATTTATATGCTGGCCTAACTGTGATAAAAGTCGAAAGACCCACTGCTTAATTCTTCCTGCATTGCATTTTACCCCATTTCTCCTTCTGCTCCTCAGTTACTTTGGAAACAATTCACTACTTGGAGCTGTTTCAAGAAGTGCCAACGTATTGCAGGAAAAAAAAATTAAAAAACTATTGCAGTCTATGCAGAGATGGGCAGAGATACTGCTTCTGTCGTGTTAAAGTGAATTCCTCATCTTCACATAAAACCACACTTTAAAAATTGTTTAAAATGGGACAACAACTCTTCAGCTAAATAATTCCTTACTAGGCCACTTACTGAAACTTGTTTTGGGCAATACATAAGAACAAAAAGTGAAGAACCCAGGGTTCTGGTATCTCTGTACTGATCCCCAAAAAGATGAGATGCATGGGTATGATAGCACTGCCTCCTCCCCACGATAACAATGCAAAACAACAAGCAGAAGAAAAGGTGGAGATTTCTGAACTGTAAGCAATTAAGAGACAAGTTAATGTATGGCCTTAGACCCGGCCATCCAATTGGTACCGGTGTCTGCGTGGGGTGCGGCTAAAAGGGCAGCAGCAAAACTCTTCGGACATTTTCTCATTAAACAAGGCATGCATGGAGACAAAACAGCCCTAAACAGAGCTTTACTAAAACATGATTTCATTTCCTACTCCTCTAAAAGTGGAAATCCTGTCCAAACCTCCTATTTTCAGAATTCACATTTGAGCTATCAAACAATGGGCCCCCAGCCTGGGCAGCTATTTAAAGCCCTGCTGGAAGCACATGTTTGGGTTTGCCTGGTAGGTGACTAAGGACTCTGGTGCTAATCGCATCCTCTGAGTTACCGTGGTGGAGCTGGGTTGAAAGAGGTCTTACAAAGAGATTTAAGCAGGACAGGAAAGCCAGACAACAGATGTGATGAATCTCATGGAGTATCTTGGATTTGCATCCAAGAGATGTTGCCATCTGGTGGCTTGTGGACAGGGAAATCAAGGGATCTCCTGTGACCATCCGAAAAGTTGTTCTTTTCTGCTTCAGAAATCCCAAATTCTGGTTCTGAAAATCAGAGCCCGTATTTGAAGTGCGTTTGTGTGACTGACACAGTTACTGTATTCACTCTTGCAACACAGGAAACCTTATGAAATACACAGACACAGTACCAGTAACAGACTGGAGCCTTTGTTGTTCATTTTAAATTGTCGGCTATTAGTATGAAGAGCTTGGAAAGATTTTTTTTAAGGTCCTTTATACTGCAAATGTCCTAAAAATCTATAGAAGTGTACGACCCCACACATTACCTCATAAATAATTTCAATACAGATTCAATCACTTTTTCCTGTGACTGATGTCATCTAGAACTGGCATCATTTCCTTTTAATTACACTGCCTAGAGCAATTAAATACACCAAAGAGGATGGACTGCAAAAACTCTTCTTGGCTATGCTATTTTATTCTATTTTAGGGGGTTTTTTTGTTTCATAATTAAGAGTATTTTCAAATCCTCAACTGGTATTGCCAAGTGGTCATTTGTTATGCAACTTGTTTACCCTTTTGGTCTACCAGTACAAAGATTGTAATTCATGAAATACAGCTTTTTCTATGAAAAGTTGTTTCCTAGGGGAAAACACAGTCTGTGGTAGAAAAGAATAAAACATGAACATATGTAAAGGATTTCAGAGTAAAATAAAAAGGTTGAAATGAAGATACTTGCAAGCTAATTGAAATTAATTCTAGTCTATCCTTTTAACTAGCAGAAAGAAATTAGAGAAAAAAAAAAATCTGAGAACTACAGGAATTAAGAAGTAAAAGACAGAACCTGCTTTTCCACCTTAACTTAAGCATGGAGAGAAAGCTCCCTGCGAGTCAAGGCATTTGGAGTAAACGGGAGTGTTTCAGCCCTGTGGAAACTGCTGGCAACCAGCTACCAGCAGAAAGACAGTCTCTCAGGCCCTTTTTCTGCCTCTAAATTTGCTCCTCCTCCCCTTTGAAAGCCATACAAGAATCCTGCACCCTCAAGATCAACCAAGAAGAAAAAGCGATTTAGGTATTACAGAGCAAAGGCTCAGTGCTATAACACACTGCAACAGTACACACAAAGGCAATTACATCTCACAAAATTACCTTACTTATTGTTTCAGGGGTTCAGCTTATAGACAGGGTATTTCTTACCCTTCACTTGCTTGATTAGGAGCTGCTGCAGCCCTGGCCTCCCAGTACTGGCCTGCCTCTCCCCATCGTTCTCCACTGAGCTCCTCTGTGTTTCCCAGATACTACATTCCAGCCTTTAAATGCAAAGCAAAGTTTGTGCCCACTAACGCAGCCATCATCGTGACGGCACACAACTTGCACTACATGCGCCGCACACCAGCTCGCTCTGTGAGCTTTCTTCTGCAAGAAAGTTCTCCCCAAATCTGCCCAAGAGCCTCCCGATGCCAAGATGCCTCCACTGCCCATGGCAGACTGTGGTCAGGGCTTTTGACTCATGTGGACAGGGATGAGGTTGTTCCTTCTTGTTGGTTTGCTTGTCAGATCGTGATTTGAGGCTTTTTATTATAATTTGAACCAGACCATTTAGAAATAGAAGCATTTTAACAGCGACAGTAAAGCAATAGTTAAATAAGGTTTTGGTCCGTTTTTCACCAAGGCAGACAGAAGCTTAGCTGGACGACGTAACCTGGTTTGTCCTTAGGCTGGCAAAAGAGCTACTGGAAGCACACGAAGCATCATCCACTGCCTAATTCTTGTAACTCAGTGGCTTATTTTGATACTTCAAGTTATGACAGATCAGCTCAGATAAGAATCTGTTTCTTACAAAGGCAAATTATTTCCCTTAAATTCATAACACAGTCAATAGCGGGGCAGGATAACCACCCCATCCCATCCTTCAGAGTACGTGCAAAAATACAGGTAGTATTTCATCCTTTGAGTGAGTTCTGAATCCACATTTAGCCACATCTTCAGGTAAAAAAAGCTGCTGCCATAAATTTACAATCAGAAGTCCTTTCTTTTATTATGCACAGAAATAAAAGCTTACATTTGAACAGTACTGTTAACAATATATATTCAATGCTTAAGGCTGATGATAAAGACAGCATAAGAAAGAGGCAGATTGCTCTAGTAATTATATAAAATGCAGCAGCCATTTGACTCGGCAGTTGTAAGCTTTTATTTAGGTAAAGTCTTTCGGGATATCGAGAATTTTCACACACAATGAGAATCTAGGAGGTATTCTGACAGTTTATATTTCCATTCCATTTTCTTTAATTTCACATCTAAAATCACCTTATGTTGTTGAGATCTTTTTTTTAATGTGATTTCCTTTGAAAGCTTTGCTAAAACATTCTACTTAATTTTGGCAGCAAATGTAATCAAATAATTTCTCTTTCTGTTTTTTACACCTCCATACATCACTGAAACTACTGAGGAAGTCAAGAAAAAAAATTTAAAAATCTGGTTTTGTTTTTACATAGCTTTAACAGAATTATGGTTACCCCTTTCACCCCAGCCTGACGGACTTGATCTGAAGTCTCCTGGGGACCATATGAAACTCTGAGGACTTGGGATGAGGATGTGGGAAGAGCCTCCAAAGCCCAGAAGGGAAGAAGAGGAGGTTCAAGGCAGGCAGGCAGAGAGGCTCGGTACGCTCTTGAGTGAACCAGCCCTTCCTTCATCCACCTGAGCCGTCCCTGAGGAGCAGCGGTGCTCCCAGGGATGTGCAAGACATCTTGCATTGCAGGGACGAATGAAAGATGCTCCAAGCTGGAAGTGAAGGACGAGAATTTGGCTAGAAGATGTCTGCAAGAGTTTCCTTGCAGAGCACTTGCTAAGTGCCCGGGGCTGGGTGTTTAAACAAGGGCTTGTCTCCCACACACTCTCTCTTGTTCATAGCTAATCCTGCAGCGAGGTCAAATAACACCAGCTCTGAGTCACCACAACCATCTCCAAGGCAACTGGTGGCTGAATATACAGTGTAAACACATGATTATAGATTCACTGTTGAGTTCAGGAAGGAGGAGGAGGAGGAAGAGCTGGGTTGGAATAAGTCATGCTCTCATTGAAATCAGAGTAGTCAGTGCTGAAGCAACACTGGACAAACTCATCGGTGTCAGCGGAGGGTATGAAAAAAATTGTTTTGTCCCATTTTGCTTCTCCCCAGCACCTCCTTCACCACTAAAGTCTTTTTTTCTCAGGTAGTTTCTCCAAAATGAGGTATGAGCACAGAAAAGGGAGTTATCCAAAAGGCTGCTTTACATCTGAGATGTCACCTCTTCCCTTGCACTGTGGCCCCGGACAGTGCTATCTGGCAGGAATGGGACTACCTTTCCGAAAGGTCCATTAAATCTTTGTCTGATACAAGCTGTATTTTGGGACAGCACACTTCCCTATCTAGCGTCCCATGCCACAAGATCACGNGGGAAAAAAAAAAAAAAAAAAAAAAGACCATTATAACTAAAGGAACAATTGACAGCAATTTCCTCCTTTCCCTTTGAATCATGAACGGAGTCAGATTTCCCACTAACAGCAACAAAATGAGCCCCAGGGAGCCCTCCCCAGTGACTCAGTTACATCTGGGGCCGGCAGGAGAGGCAGAGCCCAGAGCATCACCCCAGGTACCGCCTGGCAGCCACCGCCCCAGCCACATCCACCACTGCTCCAAGGACGTCAACGCCAGAAACGATTGATAGGAAAGCATCGCTCCCACCCGGAAATCCCATCAAGTACGCTGGTTCCCGCAAGGGCTGAAGGAGAACACCGAAGCTTTTCAGTTCCTTTCTTGGCGACGCAGCCGTGGTCCCAAGGGGGAGGTGAGGTCATTGCAAGCGGGGGTGGCAGAGCCCTGTGCCCGCCACACAAAAGCAGGGAAGGAGCCACCCCTTCTCCCTCCTCTGGGAGAAAATAAGCACTAATCTAATTGATTGCACGGGGCTCCAGTCGTCAGTAACCGTAAAAAGACTTCCCTTCCCAAGCCCGTTGAACAACACAAACAGCACAAAAAGAGGAGGAAATGAAAAAATACGGCGGCCAACTTTTTAGCCACTCATTCCCAGGAGGAAAAACCCCTTAGCCCGAATTTTACTTCACGTGCATCTCTCATAAAACAATACTTACAAGATAGATAAAAAGGGAAACACAAGAAATACACTTGGCTGCTTAAGCTATACTGTGTATAGTGAAAATGTCAGGCGTTTTTCTCACACTAGTATCAATGTGCTGCATAGCAACAAGTCAGAATGAAAGGTTAATGGTAAGGACTGCAGCCTGGAACATGCTCATTCCCACGGTCCTGAAGTCACCAAAGGAAAATGCTGCGCTGATTTGTTTTGTTTTGTTAATGGCACGAAGGCTTAAAAAGAGCGGTGGGCTTTAATGTGAAAACCCACCCCATCTGAACCGGCTGCACTGGAGAGATGGCACCAAGCACCACACATTGCCTGTCACGGCAAGAGTTTCAGAAACTCTGTGTTGGCTCTGATCTGCGTGACAGGATTTAGGGGAAAAGAGTTGTATTTCACCAGGACTACAGCAATGAACCTCACCAAGTTAAGCAGATCCTAAGTGTAGCTAGGACTTAGTGGGCTGTACACCATTTGGACAATAGTATCTCTAGCCTGGCAAATGTGTCTTCCATTATCTTGCTTGCGTTTAAAAGCTTTTTACTATGTGTAAATATAACTGTATATTTTCTACAATAGAATCCCATAGTTACACATGAAACAATTGCAATCTCAGCGTCACATAATTCTAGCAAAATCAAGCAAGAGATTTTTAAAAGGCAAAAGCAGTCATCTAAACCACGTGTTCTACTCTCTATGAATGTGTAAATGAGGAAAAACCCAACAAAACAGCACTACATTTAAGTCCACTTGAATTAACCAAATTTCATAGACTGATACACTGATATGCAAAGAAAGGCAATTGTTTACCAGGAGAAATCGTCTCCAGACTCCCAGGATTAATCTTTCTCGTGCTTGTGCAGTGTTGGACAGTTGACCCAGTGAAGACCAAGTAAAAAACTACATCATCTTCAACTTTATCTTCCTCGGTCAGCTGCACTGTAATAAGAGAGTCACCCTAGGGAAAAGGACAAGCAAAAAGGTTAGGTTCACATTTGCAAGAACTGCGTCATATAAAATAAAACTTCTCTACCTACAAGGCTCCTGCTCCCTGTTCCTTTCACACGACTCGGGGCCCATCCTAATTTTCAGATATGCAAGTCATCCTTAGCATGCCTCCTAGCATCACAGCCAGCCAACCAGCTAGAAAATATGTTGAGTGCAGCTCTGGGAAGAGATATGTAGAAATCTCAAGGGTATATTCAAAATAGCAACTTAATATGGTGAAATCATGCCGAGTCTGACAAACGTGAGCACGCACCCCACACAGGGTTTTTTACACACATACATACATATATATATATCCCCCCACATATGCATAGCTAAAACAACAGAATTGGGATAGCGGCCTAAAATTACCTCTGTCTTCATAAATTTGAACAAATTCCCTAATTCTTGCTTGCATGTTCACATTTCCCCTGTCCAAGCTAGCCACTCTGTTGATAGTTCCAGCATAACCAACCTAATCTCTCATCCGCAACCCATAAACACACAAAGATACAAAAGTTTCATATCCACTAAGATTTTTTTCCACCTTCCTTACAAAAAACCAGTAACTGTGGCTGTACAGACAGCAGTAGCTCTTCTCACTCATCTATAAGCTCATGCCTTGGTGAAAAGATCTGTACGTTATCAAAACCAGCAGTTCTTCAAGCCCTGAAAAGAAATCTGTCGTGATGTGTTGGCTGAACACTCCTGCTTAGTTTTAGGGAGGCCTTGTTTCAGTATCTCAGTATATTCTACTTGCTCATCTTTACTATCAGCAAAAATTATGTTCATAAAGGGCACACCTGGTTATCATAGTTAACCCAGCACAGGATACAGTAAATACACCTGAAATTCAGACACCTGCATGGACAAGAACAGGAGCAATATCCACCAAATTCGGTTTTCCATGGGGAAGGGAAAGCAAGGAAAGAGGACGGCTTGCAGTTACTACAGCACTAAGTGAAGCATGTTCATTTGATCTCACCATACATCGTTTATCTGCCCGACAAATTATATAAACTACGAGACACTGAGAACAACAGGCTGTGACGTGACCTTCTGCCCCTTTTCTATCAAGATCAAAACCAGTTGGATGCCCCAGTTTTACACTGCAGCTGCACCAGCCAGCTCTCTGCCACCACCCCATTGAGCATATGGTTAAGGCTGCAAATCTGGAAAAGATTTTTTTTATTATTATTATTTTTGCAGATTATGTAATTCCAATTTGCATATCCAATAGAATACGCATGTCATTTCATTTAAAACCTTCTCCTCAAGATCACTCAGTTCATCCCTTCTCTTAGTCAAATATAACTATTGCAGAGAAGTCCAAATCTTCCAAGTCCTCCTGTCCATCCGTGCCGCGTTAGCATCGCTTCCCACACTCCGTCTCATGTCTCCCCCCATTCTTCCTCATCTCAGCTCCTTTTAGGCCCCACCACAGTTTCCTTCTCCCAAGTTCGCATCCAGTTCTCCTCCTCTGATCTGGCCTGTCTGGTACCTCTTGCCAGGGGCAGGGTTGCACCTCGTTTTGATAGAAACAAGGTTTTGCAGCGCAGTACACAACCAGACCCTGGGCTTAAAAACAAATATATGGGTCAGCCTTATAACACACAGGAAAGAAAACCATGAATTCAGAAAAGATAAATGGAGCAATGAGTCTACTTTACATTTCCAGGGGTTGCAGAGTTACAAAAGTACGTTTTAGGAAAGTCTCACATGATAATATCAGACCAGACTTCCAGCTGGGGAGAAAGGAACCATGTAGCAAAAGTATATATTGTATATAGTCAGTGTTAAAATAAAAACAGGTGCAAAAAGAAATAAATCAAACTTTAAATTCAAGCATGACCACTTCACATGCTGAGTTGAAAACTAAATATTCCGTTTCAAGCAAATGGATCCAGTTTTGAGCGGATGTTCAAAAAAATAAAAACTGAAGTTTTAACCTACAAACCCTTTGTGCTTTGGTTTTTATATCCATCTTTGTTCAAACTGTTCCTCCCTCAAGGCATGAACATACAAACTACTTAAATGGACTTAAAATGCAGGTGACGTTTCAAGACGCTCACCAACAGGGCGGATTCTTTAAAGTGGTTAAAGTGATATCTGTTAAAGGAGATTTTTCTTTTATTTAGCTCAGAAATCAAGTACAGCTAGTCCAATTTCTGTGAAAGAAAAGCAAATCCGCATAGAGCGCACATGAGAAGACACCTGTCCATGTGAAACAGTCACTTCCATATCAAGGAAAAGCAATTTAATTTGCAGTGTTATTGCAAAAGCTATTTTGTATATTTAGTTATTGACAAAAGACATGTAAATACATGTAAAAACCCTGAACACCAAAGGTTCCAAATAACCTGAAATCTGTCTGAGCTTGGGCTTAAAAAAAGATAGCTGAACTTCTCATACAGATACCTGAACTTTAGGTGTGGAGCAGTCTGACCTAATTTTGAAGATGCTTGCGGGGGTGATTAGACCAAATGAACTCCAGCAGTCCTATCCAACCAAAATTATTATATTTATATTTTAATTCAGTTTAATTTAGTTCATGTTTAAGTCTTGGGCAAGCACATATTATCATCAGCTGATATTAATGTAAAAGGCTCTTCAGCTGTGCCTAAGTAGCACTTTACAGTGGGATGCTCCCCACCACCCTGCTCCCTCCTCCTCCTCCTCCTCCTGTTCCAGAGGACCCTCCGGCAAAAGACTGAAGGGGAACGCCCAATAGCCTTAATATGATAACTGAGCGTTTTATTTTTTTCTTTAATTGAAATTTTAAGTTGACTCCAAACATCTTCAGCAAGATTGATAACATGCCACTTAACTGCGGTGTGCTTCGGTTTACGTGTATGTGTCTCCTGAGCTACCTCTTTGCTGTACTGTGCGTGACAGCTCACTGTGCGAGATGTGATCCCACAAGGAAAGAGCAAAGCACTAAATAAGAAAGACCGTCCTCGTTCAACACACATCTCTACTTCCCAGTTATCAACAATTTCATTGTCCACTGCCAATTTTAATTTGATTTTTAAAAGTTGTATTCAAATAACATATTTATTTGAAAAGGAAATAACGCACAGAACAAACTCCTCTCTCTCAAACGTTTTTGGAGTTAAAGAAATCAGTTACAAATGCAGCTAAATTCCTCCAACCCACATAGAAGACTTTCCAACAGCACTATTGCATTCAGCCTCCAAAAAACATTTTAATTGAAGTATGTTTACCTTTATTCATTTAATATTGTCCAAAAAATGTCATCTGTTCAGTATCACTGCCACACAAGGTGGTTATTATAACCCTTCTTTCATCCCGAGTGGCTAGAAATGGGAGGACAGCCTGCCAATATCCCTTTGGTGAAAGTACAGACAGATCAAAGCCATTCTCTGGAATGCTCCAACAAATAAGAATAATTTAATTTCAAAACTAGTTTTGATCGACTAATATTTACTTGGCTTAAAGCCCATTGGAAATGAAAACATTCCATTTGGGTCCATTCATGAAAGAGGTCGCACTCTCCCTCGTTCGGATCTGAAAAATCTCTGGTTTCAGATAGCTGTAAGGGGATGTAAAGAACTTGGATGTGGCTCTTTCCTCTAAATATATTCCCTTCCTCAAATCGAAGGGAGAAAGCGGAACGTCTCCCTCACCAAGGGACAGGTTTAAAGCCCTGACCTTGGGCTTTAAACTTGTATGAAACAATTCAGAAAGGGATTTTAGCACGGCATATCTCTGAACCTTTGGCTTAGGCATCAGAAATGCAATTATCTCTAAA
This sequence comes from Balaeniceps rex, assembly GCA_013401315.1. Taxonomy (NCBI): domain Eukaryota; kingdom Metazoa; phylum Chordata; class Aves; order Pelecaniformes; family Balaenicipitidae; genus Balaeniceps; species Balaeniceps rex. Next base: position 54,146 of record VYZW01040377.1, on the reverse strand, counting down.
ACGTCCCAAATGCTATTACTAGGTCTAAAAACCAAAGCCAGATAGACAAGGCACCTGTTTGTCAGCATATTTTGCTGGCATTAGGACAACTCCACCTTTTTAGGTATTTGTTTTTCCAATGCTGCAGTTATAAAGGTATGGAGATTGCGTGTAGGCAAAGTACAAGCAACTCTGAGTAATAATTTCTTCTCTCTCAGACTTGGTTTCTGTGTCTGTAAAGGTGAGTTATTTATCTTCAAAGGATTTTTTTTTAATAGATGACTTCAGCGATATTTGGAAGTGACAATGAAGCAAACAAAATCTTTAAGCTCAAAAGAATTAAGATCACCCATGTTATTAGCTGAAAAATCCTATCCACCTTCCAAAAACAAATAATTGTTTTAAGCATGTAAAGACATCTTTCTTTTCCACTTCAGGCTCTGGAAATCTGTCTCGTTTTGGGGAATCTGTCATAGAGGATCCTTTACAGTGGGATTGCAAGGACAGCCCCAGCAAATGCAGGATTCAAGACCCCCAGATGAAAACCATGAGTTTAGCTGGCAAGGGCGAGTTTTACCCGAGGGATATCAGCTCTACCAGCAATAGGTACATTTCTCTTCAATGGACTACTCTGGCTAACAAATTTTAAAGTTTCTTTTTAAAAAAAAAAAAAAAAAAAAAAAAAAAAAAAAAAAAAAAAAAAAAAAAAAAAAAAAAAAAAAAAAAAAAAAAAAAAAAAAAAAAAAAAAAAAAAAAAAAAAAAAAAAAAAAAAAAAAAAAAAAAAAAAAAAAAAAAAAAAAAAAAAAAAAAAAAAAAAAAAAAAAAAAAAAAAAAAAAAAAAAAAAAAAAAAAAAAAAAAAAAAAAAAAAAAAAAAAAAAAAAAAAAAAAAAAAAAAAAAAAAAAAAAAAAAAAAAAAAAAAAAAAAAAAAAAAAAAAAAAAAAAAAAAAAAAAAAAAAAAAAAAAAAAAAAAAAAAAAAAAAAAAAAAAAAAAAAAAAAAAAAAAAAAAAAAAAAAAAAAAAAAAAAAAAAAAAAAAAAAAAAAAAAAAAAAAAAAAAAAAAAAAAAAAAAAAAAAAAAAAAAAAAAAAAAAAAAAAAAAAAAAAAAAAAAAAAAAAAAAAAAAAAAAAAAAAGGCAAGCTGTATTTTTATAGCTTAAGCATGTGATTTCTAAACTGGTTTTCCCCCCATGGTTCATACTGGGAATTTTGAAGTATGTTATCTAACCCACTAACCACCCACTCTGACCTCTCCACACACACGCAGAGTCTAAAAATACTTATGAAAATGAAGCGTGTGTTAGATAGCAACGCTGAAGCACTCAAGCATGACTTTAGCATTCTGCTTTTCATGAGAAAACACTAACAACTAGTAATCCTGAATTTGTTCTACACAAAAAAGCAAAATTGCTGCTGATGACCACTGCCATCTCCAGCTGTTTTTTCATGCAGTTAAAGCCTAGCCAGTGATGGAAAGTCCATGTGTTAGATGGCTTAGAGATTCACATACAAGGAAACAAACCTTCCTTCCAATGTATTTCCTTCTAAAGAGCTGTTACAGATGTCAGTGTGATGATGCTTTATTAAAGAGGCTGGATCAGGCACTGGATTAGATGAGTAAACGTAACCTGCCACTGTAACAAGTTTTGTTTTGTTTCTGCTATTCATAGCATGAATCAGATCCTTGTTGGGTCATTGCTTATTGCATTATGTTGGGACACAAAAGGAGAAATATGCTTTTGAAACAGATTTTTTTTCTTCTTCCCCCTTTGGGAAGCTCTAAATAGCTCCTAAGAGAGCTGCACTGTACCCAGGAGGACAGCACAAAAATCACAGTTGTGGTTTCTTCCTCCTCCTTCAAACAATTTGGGCTCACTAGTACCTTTATTTATTCATTTTTAGATGGAGTTGGACTTGCTGTTACCCCAGCTACTGCTCGACACAGAGTGTGCAGGATCGGGCTGTAATTACAGCAGGAGGCAAGTCCTTTCACATCCCTGTGCTTTGAGTTTCCCCATCAATGAAATGGGAATCATGGTTCAAATGCACCAACTATTTTTCATCCAAATGGCTTTTAAAGGAAAAGCTGGCTTTTCAATCACACTACGTCTTCTTTGGAAAGTGCACAGGACTGACAATAATTAAGTTAGACAAAATCAAAGGGAAAGTTGAGACAATTCCACCTCAAATTGAGAACTGCAGAATACTCTGAAAGCAGCTGGAAGATGGAAAAGGCAACTGCAAGGCAGCTTTAAAAATGTAACAGAAATTATCCTGCAAGAAAAAGAGCAAAATATAATTGTTTAGATGCTCAATGATCCATTACCATCTACCTCTGCCAGTACACTACGTCAACAGCCAAACTCTTGCTCCCAGACAGCGTCCCCATCTCGGCTGAGTATCCTGGAAGATCCCTCCCATCTAAGGTTACTTCGGGTTGGTGCAAACATGTGCATAACCCCCTGGAGAACCACATCTGGAAAGGATACCCACAGCACATGGACACATGGACATCTCTGGGCAGAAAAAAACCAGGTGCAGCCACACAGGCTCCTGACTGCAAAAGGAGGCAAGGCAACTATTTTTACAGCAAACATGACAGTGCTCTCGTCTCCTGGAACAACCCTTCTGATAGAGAAAGGCTTGGATCCCAGTTTTCCCAGGTGTGACTAAGCGCTCCGGCCGGTTAGCTGCGATGCAGGCACCAAGCGCTATCACCGCTGGCTCATAAAACCAAGGGATGCTCTTCTCCCACGGCAAGAAAATAACCTACGTCCAGCAAAGTCTTCCAGGCTGCTATTCCCAGGTTAACAGAAGCAGCAGAGCAGCTCAACTCAGAGGCGTGGAATCTGGGGATGGGTCCTACCTACAAAACATCCAGCTGAGTCCCCTTCCCTCTCTGCCTTAGCATGGGGTGCACCTCACTTAATCTTGAGTGCATTTTCCCTCTTGGGAACACTATTAGGGCCTGGATGTTGCTTCCTGGTACTTCACTCCCAGGTGCTGCAGCGATGCTATTTGAAACATCCATCCCCTTGTGCAGATGTGGCCATTTACCCTGCGAGCTCCCAGCACACGTATATAAAAGGAACGTACCAGGCAACAAGGTCAGAGGTATCTGTTACAGCAAGATAACAGCAGTTATTACAGACATCCTCAATTTCGCCAGTACGTATTGACTCAGAGGACCATTTAGGAGAAAAATCACGTCAAAAGCAGTTTATTCTGCAGAACTCCAGTCCCCAGAAACAAAGGTAGGGCTGTGAAATCTGTCTGAACACGAGCAGCTCTAGAAATCCCTCCTCGCCTGGAGATATCCCCCTTGATAAAGGCAGTGACCTGGGTCAGGAGCATGGAGAAGATGGATGTCGTTCGGCTGAAGTGTTGCAACCTCCTGCAGATAAAACCTCCAGGGAGAGACTCCAGAAATAAATAGAATGGCAAGCTGCCAAGTTTGGGGTAAATTTGGGTCCTTTTTCACAGTCAATGACTTCAAACTCCTTGATCTTAAAGGAACATGAAGCAGAGACAGGTCTTTTTTGTTTTCTTAAAAAAAATTAAAAAAAAACATCACAGAGGAAGACAAGAATGACTCCAATAATTAAAATATATATATACACATATATACGTATCAACCTCCAAACCTAACTTTATTTCCCTTTTAAATTAACAGCAGTGTTGTTATTTCTGCCAGCAAAAGGTTTCAGGTTAACGGCACGGATACTGAGCCCCTCTGTGATGAGAAAAGCAGATTTTGCAAAGCAGTCTCTTGACCTTAGGAAAATAGAATTGCAGACTGTAACGTCTTGCCCACAGGCCACCAAAAGAGCAGAACGATGGTACATGCTTTTCTGCCAGCCCACATAGCAACTCGAGGTGATACCTTCCATATTTCATTAACGCTGCACTGAGCCAAGTGATCTCCTCTTCCAATGCTAGCCACAAAGCCACGACTGAAACACTGACATATATGCAAAATAACTTTCTTCTCTCCACCACTTTCTTGCCTCAAAGGTGAGAAAGAATTTGTTCCAAAAATAAGTTTAGCTTAGCACACTGATGGATAAAAGGTTGACACGGGGCAAAGCAGGGATACAGAGTCAAGAGACCATTTAGTTAAGACTCTTTGGGTAAAAGGAATATGGGGGAAAACATGGACATCTATGATAAACAGCCCTGAACTGTTGCTTCCGAGCCCAAGCTGTCTCCCACAGATCCATCCTGAGTGCGAACTGTGCTGAAAACACAGCACGGACACCCTCGACTTGCCCGTCTGCAGAGCCAGCATCGTTACGGCTGATTTGTTAACGCAATCTCACAGCCACACCACGTCCCAGGCCAGGCCAGTTGTCTAATCCTGCAGCAAGGTTTATTTGCAAAGAGATAAATGGTCTAAGGAGAGCAAGGAGCAGATTTCCTACTCTGAACCAGTGTGAGCAACACAGACTCCTGCAGAAATGGGTACACTTAAAGAAATCAACCTGATCTAGTTAAAGATGTCCCTGCTCACTGCAGGGGGGTTGGGCTAGATGACCTCTAAAGGTCCCTTCCAACCCAAAGCATTCTATGATTCTATGATTCTTAGCCCACATTCTTTGACAGAGCATGTCTCAGTCGGTCTCCAAATCAATCAGCTCTGAGATGAATCTTTATTGAGTGTCAAGACGCTATTATAGGTATTACACACATATTAATCCAGGCAGCTTGAAGGAGATCTCTACAGACTGCCAACAGAAAATCCGTCAAAGTAACAGGATCTCGTTAGTGCTGAAGAAGACACATGATTTATCTTTATGGGTAGATCTTCATGACATATCACTTTGCTGCACAAAGCCAGGCAAGTTACTAGATTGGGCTGTTAATAGCTAATTCGGCTGCATCATTGCTTTAGCAGGGGGCTCCCCGTGCTCTCCAGCACTTGTTTTACCAATGCTTGTTCAGAGCGTGTTTAGTGCATCTGCTTAGTGCCGGACTGCGCTATGCAGACAGCCTTCACAAAACTAAACAGTCAAGGTAATTTCTAGTAATTTTTAGCACACAGGAAGACGTGATAAAATTAACAATAAATTTAACAGCAAAACAGCAGAAATCAAAGTTAAGGGGAAAAATAGAAAGGATGAGAAAAGTGCCGTTCAACCACTTGTGTTACATGCAAGGAACTAGGGAAGAACTGCTACAAAATTTTATTGTTTGGGTGAAATTGGCAGTATAGTGAAGAAAACAGCTATTTAATTTTTTGTTTATTTGGGCAGTTTAGCCTTAGCCAGAGCATTAATTTACAACATTGTGTGCCTGCTGTCCTCAGTCACCATGGCCTGTACTATCCGAATAAGCAACTACTGGGGGTTTGCCCTCTAAACTACGCAAGTCTCCACATAATGCCACCACATGAACATGAAGACAAGATGAAAGACGGGGGAATCTCTCTATAGCAGAATATCCCCTCCAGCACCATCCAGTTTCCACAAGTACTTAGATACTTAGATGGTACATTTTACTATTATGAGTGTTTTCAGAAATTGTGGAAACTACTACAATCAATTCCTATAAAACACATCCAAATTGATGGGAATGTCTTGCTCTGGCCTCTTCCTAAAGCCTCTTCTGTTCTTCATGACACTTAAGAAAACCGAATCAGACAATTTTATTACCAGCTGCTTGAGTGATTGATAGTATTTCCTGCTAATTACCCACATAGCAATAACAAAAAAATTGTAGCGCTTGGGAGAAATAGCAGGCAGTCTGAATGTATTCAGTGACTAACAGAAATTCAGCTATTCTCTTGGCACCAGAGAGGTGGAGAGAGTCACAATTCCTGGAAGATAAAGTACATATGATGACACATTATTTGAAATAATCTCCCAGCACTGGAGTATTTTCACAAATAGCCTTGATGTGTGTCTTAAAGGAAAAAAAAAAATAAATCAGGTTTGCACACTAACATCCAAAGGCATAAGAGAGCAGAAGGATGGCATTTTCCTGGTACTTCAGCCTCCTCTACAGTACAGCAAAACCCTCGAAGAGACAGAGCTCCGTGTGCTTCAGAGAGCTCATTTTGCTGCCAGCTGCAAAATATCCTCACCAGTCTTTAAATATTTCACAACCACAGTACTTGGAGCTACTGTAATGATTGAAGCACTTTTTAAAGTTACATTTTTTGCCATTAGAGAATAGAAACCATTATAACCATTATCTTCCTGAAGAAGCACCCCCCACAACTACTGGACAGATGAAACTTTTGCAATGCTTAGAAGAAACACTTTGAAACGATGACACAAACGCAGGCATCCCTGCAGACACTGCAGATGTGTCCTGCAACAGAACTGCCACTTGATGGCAGTGCACAGCATCGATCTTTGCACACAACAATTAACCACGGTTTATTTTATTTTCCACTTACGCACAATATGGCATGGCTTTATTGAGCAGGGCGGAGGACAAGCATTTGCAGAGACACTGCATGCAGCACAACCTTCAGAAGCAGACGGGAGGCACTGCAGGTAGAGCCCAGGAGATTTGAGAGTTTATCTGAAAACATCATGCCTTCATCAAATCGACATCTTCGTAACTACTCCTCTCACATCAGCCTTGCTGTCACAACTGCCTCTAGTCTAACAAAATGACTGTCAGCACTTTGTTACAGAAAATAAAGTGGAGACGTGTATCTTGATTGATAAGATGGGAAATTTGTTTGGTCATTCTAAAAGTAACATAAGAATATTTATAAACTCTCTATATAAATATATTCCACAGAGAAAGAGTAGTTGAAGAGTATTTTCATCCTCTTAAACACCAAGTCCTGATCTCCGTTGCTCTTTCCTGCTGAGAGGAGAGGAGAAAACAGTGTCAGCCAACACTGGGGATGGGGTGCAATGTCTTAGTGTCTTTCCAGATATTAACCAGCTCATTGGCTGAAGAAGAAATAAAGAACCCTAAATTCAGAGCCTAAGAGGTATTTGTCATTTCACCCAGTTTTAATAAAACTCTTAGTGTGACAATGTAAGGATTCCTTTTGCAGTTTCAGAAAACAGACTGAAGCAATCTAATAGCTCCCCAAGAGGGGATCATTGTCTCCTCTGCTTTCCCACCCCTACCTTGTACCAGCTCTGGCATCTTTCTTCTGGAAGCTGTATTATTTAAAGTTCACACGTAATGCTGCAAAGCAGTGGTGACTTAAGGGCAGAATTTCAGACAAGCACTCCAGACTTCGTTTAAGCTAGCCCATTTATTGTTTACCAGCACATTCATACCCACAAAACATGATCACAGAAGAAAAGATCAAATAGAAAATTATGGGAGGAGGACCTGCAACCCAAATCACCAGCATCTTCAGTTTCAGGTAATATGGAAGAAGCATTGAGAAGGGACTTCTCAGCTGCAATTTAATCAATGGCTCATCCTGGAGGAAGGCGATGCTGATGGTCAGGAGGCCTCTTCTGCCTTCTCCAGTCAAAGCTGCCTTCAGTAAATGCACAGAAGTGACCATTTCACAAGAAGTTCTATACTAACATCGCACAGATCTCATGAGCTAGCAAACGCCTCACTTAAAAGGAGCAAGCCAAGCGAACAGTGTCATGATAACCAATCTGTGCATCCTAAAGTCTTCATTTAGGTACCTGGGAACTGGGAAGCAGCAGGCAGCTTGCCAGAGCATGGTGCAGAGCTCAGGTGGCAGCTGCCAGATGCCCATTTCAACAGAAGAGATGACTTCTTGCATGAGTTGCGGTGGGTTTGACCTTGGCTGGATGCCATGTACTACCAAGACACTCTATCACTCCCCTCCTCAGCAGGACAGGTGGGGAGAAAATGAGATGGGAAAAAAACAAAAAAACCTCGTGGGTCAAGATAAAGGCAGTTTGAGTCTTAAAAAAAAAAAAAAAAAGCAAAAGCAAAGGCCGTGCGTGGAAGCAAAAAAAGGAAACAAAGATTTTATTCTCTAATTCCCATCAGCAGGTGATGTCCAGCCACTTCCAGGGAAGCAGGGCTTCGGTAGGTGTAGCAGTTGCTCCAGAAGACAAATGTAAGTCCCCCCTTCCTCCTCCTTTCTCTTAGCTTTTATTGCTGAGCTGAGGTCATATGGTAGGGAATATCCCTTTGGTCAGTTTGGGTCAGCTGTCCTGGCTATGTCCCCTCCCAAGATCTTGCCCACCCCCAGCTTATTGGTGAGTGGGGGAAAATGTTGGAGAGACAGCCTTGCTGCTGTGAGAGCACTGCTCAGCAGTAGCCACAACACTGGTACGCTGGTGTGTTATCAACACCTTTCCAGCTACCAATACAAAGCACAGCACTATGAGGGCTGCCATGGGAAAGATTAACTCCATCTCAGCCAGACCCAATACGGACGTAGACCAGAATTTGGGAAGTGGAAGATGAAAAGAATCTGGATCAAGGACCTAAGTAACAAAAACTTAAAAGACAAGGTCAAGCACAGTTTAGTGAGGAAACTACTTTGTCTGCAGAATGAAAGCAGAACCAGACAAGATGCAATGTGCTCCTCTCAGGCGCCCCAACCAACTTTCTTAAAACCAACCAAGAAGCAGGTTCTTCCACAAGCAACATAAGCAAACATTTTATTTGTAAAAGGTGCTTAGAGGCCTTCCAGTCATTCATAACTCAAAGCCATTTTGAAGGTGGGGCAGAAAACTACTTTGTCATTAAGGAGAAATCAAGTACCCAACAAATAAAAGACAAGAGGTTTATCAGATCCTCTCACCACTGAGCTGAACTAAATATCAAGGCTGGTTCTCCTATTGCCTAAGAGAGAAAATAAGACAGGGCTTCTGTATAGTGATTTTCGTGAGAAACATCAAAAGCATGTGAGGTTATGTTCTACTTTTTCTGCCGGACTGATCTCAGATATTCAGGCATCCCGGTGGCCTTTGTCACCATGGATGCCACTAAGCAAACAAATTCAGCGTTAGTAGAAAAGTAACTAAACCACAGCTGCCAACCTCATGACAACATTTTACTGTAGGATTATAAAGGTATTTCATTTTGTCCTTTTGGCCCTTTGGTAGAGATTTCTGAAAATCATTAATTATGAAGCACACGATAGCGCACAAGCCACACCTGAGATGGTTTCAGCCATGGTAACAACCCGGCTGCCAGGCAGGCATGCCAGCACAACACCTCGCTGCACTCGTGGACATGGGGAACCACAGCGCTTGGGACAGACACTGCTGCCACAAGCCTCAAGCTCTCTGTATTGTAAACTTTTTTCTTCCATCTTTTAATATTTATTCAAAAGAGGGTTTTTTTCTTGAAACAAGAACATCAGAGGTTATCATCATTGTTTTTCTCAGGAATACACAGAGCACTTTAGTAGGGCATCATTCTGTGTGAATTATATAAGTGGGAGAAAAATATTGTAAGTATTACCATTTTCTTCCCATTTTAGATTAAAGCAGGACACACTGGGAAATCTACAGGAGTAGTTCATTCATTAACAGAAGAGAGGATCTACTGTACCCAAAACCCAGGTTATATTAAGACAGGGTCAATGCATTCTTTCTGAGGCTTTTGAAGCTCATACTTCATTAAGTTGCATGGCATTTTGGCTTGGAAGTGGGAGCTCTCATCTCTATCAAAACTCTCCTTGAGAAGCTCTGCAGGCTACACAGCTCGTAAGTGGCAGTTTATACAAGAGACTCCATCCACAGATCTGATTAAAGACCAAAGTCAATGGGAGCATTTTTATCAATTAAGTGTTTGCCCTCCCATGCAATCACCAGTTATGACACATTTGGGTTTGTCACTCCAAATAACATGGGCACACCTTAGACGAACTATGCAGGGGAGGAGTGCGGTGATTTAAAACAAGTTTGTTCCTTTTAATCAAAAGGAAAAAAGGAAAAAAGTTTGCAGCAATACATCATCCTTCTCCAGCTGCTAATCTTTTCCATTTCACACCCACTGATCATTATCACCATGAAAAAAACATTCCTGTCTTAAAGGCAGATCTAAGGTTATAGCCTTGGTAGTAATCAAGAGAAGATGACACTTAATGCTTCCCAACTTGTCCCCTGCATGTCACTCCAGTCCTGTTCCAACACATTCATACCCAATACTGCTCTCACGTTATTCTTTTAAAAAAAACAACATTGATTTCAGAGTGGCAGGATATGTGCGTGGGTTAGAAGAACGATCAATAACGTTACAAAGATCCTATAGCTAGCAGAGGCTGAAATCAGAAGCCATGCAGGTCACTTCTGAAGTAAGATTTTCAGGACACTGTATCTAGCTGAAGACTCGACCTTGATCATTCACTCACATGCACTCTATATTTATTAAAGTTCGGTTAGAAATAAGGACACAGCTTGCGATCCTTGATCCTTTTACAATTAAATCTCCTGCTGAATACTCTGCTGGATTCTCAATTAATGACAACATTTATAAAAAGATCAACACTTCACCTTTACAAAGCTCTTTCCCATTTTCTTTCTCTTGCCTGGATGTTAGCAACAGTTGAGTTTAAGCTAAGTGACTAATCTAAATTATTTAATTTATAAACAGAGCACTTAATGAATCACAACAATGAAAAAGGTCACTTAATAATAAACCTCCATTGTTTAGAGCAATGTTAATCCATTTTTCCTACCCGCACAGTCTTTGATGATCTGGATATTCCAATAACATATTGACAATAGCTAGGAAGTACCTTACAATACTCAAGTTGAAATTTTTACTTTTGTTGGTAGAGAGATACAACTTTTATAAAAGGCTGATGATCAGCGAGGTCATTGCAAGTATTTAACAAAAACAAACAAGACTCAAGCTCCTAACTTCCCACCTCGCATCAGCCAAAGACTTCTGCAACCCTCCCATTCCACCCGAGCCCTGCCAGCAAACAAAACAATTCAGTCCTTCAGCTTTGACACCCTGGGCTTCCCAAGCACAAAGGACCAGGCAGATTAGAAATAAAGTTTGAAACACTGTCCTTCATCTGCTACGCTGTTCCCATATCAACGGGACAGCACTGAAATACAAGAGGGATGTAGGTAAAGCCAGTTTGGGATTTAATCTGGCATCTGTGCATCAACAGAGATGTTCCCAACTACAGTTTGAGGCAGGCAACCAAAGGACTGTCCAGCCACACAGACTTCTTTTTTTGCACATCCTGCAGTAAAATGCACCTGAAGAAATCAATGTATATCAAGGACCTTGTAGTACAGAATATCTCCTTTTCCACAGAATATCCGCAGTTGCACTATGTAAAGACTGTAAAGCATGATCCATATAATTACACACTGGAAAGAAGACAACCCATGAGAGGAGCAGCAACAGAAATCAGAGATGCTCAATCCAGCCACCATGACAGTTGCTTTTTGTAACCTTAACCTCTGCTAGTGAAAAAGCTAGGAGATAAAGCTCGTTCTCTGTTACAACCCTTCCCATGCTATGCTGATTATGGCTCTGGAAACCACCTCTGCATTAAAGTCAAGCTTGTATCACAAAGTTTAAGACCACTGCTGTAATATGCAGAACTCGAACCTTCATCATCACAGTTCTATGAACCACAGAAGACCTTGTCAATGACTTCCCCAATCTACCACCCCGCTTCTTCAGAACATCACTGCTGACAGCAAGACAGCAGCTCATGTTAGTACCCCATTGAAATACCTGAGGAAGGAGGAAGTGGGTTTGAACATCTTTTTTTCAAATTCACACCACAATATTAAGCCACAGACTCTGCAAAGTAACACTGCCTTTCATAAAGACAATTACGTGTTGACAGTGGTACAGATGGGATAGCTGCTTGAATCGTAGAATCATTTGGTTGGAAAAGACCTTTAAGATCATCGAGTCCAACCGTACCTGTCCACTACTAAACCATGTCCCTAAGCGCCTCGTCTGCCCGTCTTTTAAATACCTCCAGGGATGGGGACTCCACCACTTCCCTGGGCAGCCCGTTCCAATACTTGACAACCCTCTCCGTGAAGAAATTTTTCCTAATATCTAATCTAAACCTCCCCTGGCGCAACTTGAGGCCGTTTCCTCTCGTCCTATCACTTGCTACTTGGGAGAAGAGACCAACATCCACCTCGCTACAATCTCCTTTCAGGTAGTTGTAGAGAGCGATAAGGTCTCCCCTCAGCCTCCTCTTCTCCAGGCTAAACAACCCCAGGTCCCTCAGCCACTCCTCATAAGACTTGTTCTCCAGACCCTTCACCAGCTTCGTTGCCCTTGACCTAAACAGTCTGTTTAAGCACCGGCATTGACAGTATCACACCATGGTGAACCCTCCTTGTGCTATATTGAGGAATGCTTCACTGCCCTATCTCTCCTGGCACGAGCTCCTCTGCCCCATGACTGCGCTGCTGTGAGCGGCACCAGGCTCCAGGGCCAGGAGAGTTCGTTAAACAGCGTTAAGGGCAGGTAACGAACAGCTCTGGGCGAGAGATACGATGCTCCTGGGGGACCAACTGAATGAGCCAGGAGCCGTCTGTTTGCAGAGGAAAGGCTGAGCTCTCATCCCAGCCCAAACCTGCAGCAATATAATGCTTAGCTCCGGTTCCTGGCAACCTCATTAACCAGTGAACAATCAGGCAACGCTTAAATGGGACAGACTTATTTAATCACAAAAACATGACACCCATTATTACTACAGGATGTGTTTTCCCCTTTGTCTCTTAATCTTTACACTTACAAAGGCCAGTAGTCTCATTACAGGCTGTGATCTCCCAGTGGTCAGAAGCTCTGCAGAGGCAGGACAGCTGATTTTTACAGAAGAGGAAAATAAAAGTCCAAGCAGCCAAAAGAAGGTACCAAGAAGGATGCAGCAGGTGGTCTTCTCTCTATTTATGTACGCTGACTTGAATAATACAGGAATCTCTATCCCTCTATTAGTGCAAATGTGGAAGCACCATCTTTTCCATCACCCTCAAAACTTTGGTCCCAAGTACACCGGCCATCTCAGGTTCCTAGAACACTTTTCATAATTGTAAGGTATTAATCTGGGCAACCTGGCAATTACCAGATAGGATAAAACGTGCTCTAGCTCTCTAATGGGCTTCCAGGAACTGAACTCGAGACATCATTTTTTACTTTCTCCTCCTAGAATGAGCTCAGTAATGCTGCTGATGATAAAAACAACTACTAAATGGAGCTTTCAGGATGAAACCCATGCAGGATTTAAAAAATTAAATAAAATTAAGTAATCTTGAATCTAGCTATTGGCTCAAAAGAGGAAGAGCGTAAAGGATGCAATGCAAAGGCGTCAAGAACAAAAGGGTGAAATCTGGGGGAAGCGATTTTTCCTGAGAGTAGACAAAGGTAGGGAGATCCCTTGACATGTCTGTATTGCCTGTAATTTCCAGATGTTTACTTCACAGAGATGAAATTCCTTATGGAGAAATCCACAGGATACTGTTCTCAGTTACTTGAAAACAAGCTCAAGGAGCCTATACGAAGAAAACAGAGTTGACATCGCTTTGAAGAAGGAACCCGGTGAGGTTTGGTATTCACCTACCAGTGGCCAGGTCACAAGACTGTTGTGTCTGCCTTTTCAAAAATAAAAATACCAGGAAGATACATTTTTCTTTATCTTCTGCTCACACCTAACAACTCTCAGATGAGCTGAGCTGTCCATTAACAACAGGTGGAAAACAAAACTGATCTTAAAATGTACAAAGCATTTATACTGAAAGCAAACAGGAAGACTAAATATTGAGTTTTCAAGGTCCCTGAGTTTCTCTTTTTGCCTCCCCTCCACCTCTTAAGCTACCAGAATTTGTTTGTTTTGAAAGGGAGTTGATTTGCCTATACACCTGGCCAGGGGAGGAGGAGAAAGAGTGAAAAGGGAGTCACTGATGTATTAATAATGTTGTCATCAACTTGTTGGCATTGCAAAGAAACACTATAAAGGGTGCCATATAATCATTATTTTACACCAGGTTACATTTGACCTCAGTCCAGTCCTCCTCACTATCACGTGGGGATGAGGACTTTTAAGTATGCCACTCCAGTATTACATATTAAATACAAACCCACAGAAAAAGGTGGGAAAATAAACTAAGTCAGAAGATAAGACTGGGAAAACAAAGCCTCCAGATTAGTTAAGTCATACACTGTTCAAAAGACGTAAGGATAATTTTATCCTGCTTTCTACCATTCATGTGCTTCTACTGTAGCATCTACATCATATATTTGCACGTTAAGTTTCATTATCTTTTAATGTGTTCTAAGTTTAAATTAAGTTTCTTCAAAGTCAAGGTGCATTCAGTAGGCTTGTGATTTAACAAATTTCAGGCAACATTTAGTTTCACAGTAATAAAGAATATGGTGGTGTACTCCAGGAAAGCCATTCTCCCAAAGTCAGGTCACACTCCGTAGTGTTAATCTTGCTTCAAGCACAAGACTTAGTACAGTAAGTAGAGAATAAATTCCAATACGAGCTTCCAGCTGGTAATTAAAAGTAGGCAAAATTTAAAAGCTTCCAAGGCATTAAAGATCAATATGATCCATTATTTACAACACACAACACTTTCCAAGATACAGGTCTATCACCAGCCCAGATCGTTTCTCCTTCCTTCCCCTTAAAAGCCACATTTGCAAGCCATTTTCCCTCCAAATTTTCCATCCTTGCATCCAGCTCTACCCTTGTTAGCGAGGTCTGTGGGTAGGACCATAAGCACAGGACAGCTTCAACAGCTAACCCTGCTCTGAGCGTGGCAAGGCAATATGGAAAATAAATGGTCACAAACCTGGCTGGCAGCTTTGGCACAAATTTAACACACATGCATACACCCCCACAAATCCAGGTCTAATTTGACAGTCCCCATGTTCTGCAACAAAGCTGCTATTCAAGAGCGAGAGGAAGCTTGTTCCTTATTAACGTAGCCATCGAGGTTATGAGCTTCCAGGAGGCTGACGTAAACCATTCCCTGCTGCAGCACTCGCAGCGCAGACGAGCCGCTTGCTGCTTCCAGTTCCTCCCTGCCACGTTTAAAACTCCGACCAGAAAAACATTATCACAGTGGGCAAGCACTGCACACTGGGATGCCCTATTTTCCACACAAGCAATTTCTTCTTACGGCCTCTCCACACATCAAGTCGCGAGAGCACAGCCGTGCGCTCGAGCATGCTTTTGGGAGGAAAAAAAATAAAAGCAGGGGGATGCCTGCATGGTGACAGCATTACAACATGTCTCAAAACTTCTTTAAAATTGTCTGCTGGAAAGACAGAGGAGCTCTGTGACTTACCTGAGCATTACCACCGAGCATTTGCAATTCAACGAATATAAATAAGGTCTTTGGGGAGCAAAGAAAAAAGAAGCAGCATCTCCAAAAAGGGTGGAGGGAAGCATTTTGTGTGAAAAGCAAGAGAGGAAAAAACTGTTTAAGTTTTGTACTCACATATAATGGAGCTTGCTGTGGATTAAGTTTCATGACCTCAGAACACTGAAACAAAAAAGAAAAGCCAAATTTAAGACATTTTTTGTAAAATTTTAAGTACTACTTCATACGCTGCACAACGTTAAACTTCCAAAGCTGTATTAGCACTCCAACATTATTTTTTCCAATAGCCACTTTTACACAACAATTTTCTATTTTCTCTCTTTCAGATTAAAAAGGATCGTCACTTTTTGTTTTTTATTTATGCTCACATTAAGCAAAGACACCTCTAAATTGATTTGTAGAGCAAAGCGCTCATCTGAACCGTCGGCACTGAGGATATCCCAAGTGAAACTCATTCTCAGTTCATCTTTCCTCCTAGCAACCTTCACGTTGTATCTGCTTTTTACCCTTAATTGCTATCTGTCCATGGATTCCCCCACTCCCACCCAAAAAATGTTTGTAAAGATTTGTTGTTCTCTCCGCTGTTGGAGAAGACCAATTACTCTGGCAAATACTACCTTGCCCAAGTTAATTTTGTGCCTTTTTTCCCTCTCCCACTGGACTGTTTGTTCCAAGAAACATTTCAAAACTATTTAAAAATCAAACTATCAAAAATGCTCCTTGCAAAACTGTGGGAAAATTTCCAGAATAGACGATGCTCATGATTCTGCAGCAGCATTTTTCATAGTCAAAACCTACCATTACTCGTCCTACCAAGGTGATTTTAGTGAAGAAAATTGCCTCTTTCAGTTGTGCCTCTTGAAATTTCTATATAACCTGGTGAAAGTTGTTTGTATTGAGCTTTGAGTCGGTTGAACCAGAATTTCCCTTGCATTAGTTTCTCCATTGCAGTAGAAAATATTCACCCTAAACGAAAGCTGTTAAGCTTTCATTTAATGTATCAAGCAGTCCAGGATCCTAAGATGAAGGAATGCAAAACAATTAAAAATGGAATTTCTGCTGTTGCTCATGTCTGCAGTACTGGTAATGCTCTGCAAATACTTCAAACCTTGTTTAAAAGGGGATGAAATACCACTCTGCTTTTCACAGAGAAAACACAGGATCTTGTTCATACTGCGTTCTCTTCCAAACCCCAGTTTGCCTTTAGTGAGACAGAAATTAAACCACAGCCTAAGTTTTCTTAGCTGATTCCAGCTATCCTTGCTCCCTCACACACTCTCCTTATTTTACAAAGAAGCATTTTTGTACCAGTTGCTTTAAAATGTCTGAGCTACCTGCCAAGCTTGCTCACCAAAACACAGTCCCTCTGCAAAAGGTCCTCCAAGGCAGTCAGGGGACGGACAAATATTTTGCAATAGCTTTAAATCTAGTCAAACCTACTTTCAACCTCAAGATTCCCCTTCCAACAGCAAGAATGCCTGAAAATGGTTATGCTTGAGAGTTTTCCCTGTATTTTCAGCTCCTACAAAGACTGACTTACTCCCGAAAACGGGGGACTTGTACCACCAGCTGTCATTTGGGCGGGTGAGCTCCAGAAAAAGCTCTGCAAGCGATCCTCGCTTCTGCCCTACACCATGCTATTCCAGTCCTACTGAGTGCTCAAAAAGAAAAGAAAAAAAGAAACAAAACCAAAAAATGCACAAACCCTGCCAATCTCCCTCATGACCTACCCGAGCCTCTCTCTACTATTCTGAACCTGGGCATCTTGAACAGAGGCACCAAAACATTATCCAGCCAAGAGTGTTTATTGTATCTTATGGAAATTAAACCACGGTTGGAAAAACTCCCTTTTAAGCCCACTTCACATTTGGATTTTTACAAAGTCTCATTGCAATGGACCAGTTCCCTCAGGAAGCAAAATTAAGACCTGTAGTCTAACACAGCAATTTGGTAGTATTTGGATATGACTTTTAAAAAAATATTACAGCACAGAATCAAAACAGTTGTGTCTCAGATGATAATGTTTAAAGGGAGTTAATATAAAGCATCGTTTTCTCACCACATCTTTTCAAGTCTTGACAAGCAACTTTTCTTTTTGCTGATAAAAGATACAGTGTGATATACTTTCAAAGACAAAGAATCTATACTTTCGCATTTACATCAACTATTAGGATCGCTCCTTATCCCCAAAATTCAGCCATCATTCTGCACTAGCAATATTACTACTGGCCCTCTATAGGATAAGGTCCAAGTTAAAGGATGTCACATGAAAAATTCAGGAAAACAGAACACGGCAGGTTTGTATTTGCCCAAGACCACAGGCAATACATATACTCAACTCCTCATGTTTCTCTCCGCTCCCAAATAATTAGTTTTTAAATTTTTCTCACTTATTTCAGTTTCTCAGGAGTTTGCTCTGAGGAAAGGAAGTTCTTCGAACCTACTTAAATATATTCCTCCCTTCTTTGTTATTTAACAGCTTTACCTCTTCCCTACCACGGTTCACAGGTATGTTATTGTCACTTTTACCATTGCACACAATAACTTCTGTGACCTGAAAGCAAATTACATCTATGTTCACTCAAAAAGCAAAATTAACAAGCGCACACTCAGGAAGGCCACACATGGATTTCAACCACGGCTCTTTGCTTTGGCAAACCCACGGGGCACCAGCCAGCTGCTCACACTCGGTAGGGTATTCTCACCACTGCCTCATCCCTCCTGCTCCACTTTGTTTGCTCTACCCAGTCAACAAGCCAAAAGAAAAGAAAAAGTCCCATCCAAAGCCTCATGAAATAAAGGAGGAAGGCCCTAAGTGCAAGCCTGGGGCATGCACCTAATCCCAAAAAGCAGTAGCAGGATCTAGACTGTTATATTTTCCCCTCCCTGATGTAGGTTTGAGAAGCTGAGAGGTGTAGACAGGAGGAATCCAGGTATCTAAGCCTCACCTTTTGTCTCCTTTCTTACTGACTGCTTCACTGGTGCTTTAGCCTACCCTTTTCAGCAAAGCCATGGAGGGACCTGTATTACTCCAAAACTAATGCTTCTTTATTTGACATTTGGGTTGCAATGCTGCAGGACTGATCAGCTGTGAGTCTCCTCCCTGCTTTCACAATTTTTTAATGACATGCCATTCTAGCACTTGCCACCAACACCCATCACACCTTTATGAAGAGTTCCCAAGCAGTGGCCACACACCCCCCACGGCCAACTCCCCCCAGGTTTTTTGTTCAGTATGATGTCATATGATATGGAATATCTCTTTGGCCAGTTGGGGTCAGCTGTCCTGGCTGTGTCCCCTCCCAGCTTCTTGTGCACCTCCAGCCTCCTCACTGGCCAGACAGCATGAGCAGCTGAAAAGTCCTTGACTAGTGTAAGCACTGCTCAGCAACAACTAAAACATCAGTGTGTTATCAACATTATTCTCATCCTAAATCCAAAACGCAGCACTATACCAGCTACTAGGAAGAAAAACAACTCTATCCCAGCTGAAACCAGGACAGCTGCACTCAAGGCATCAAAGATCTGTATAAAACATCATCAACAGAAGAGCATGCCCTCAATAGAGCATTTGGGTTCCTGCAATTCAAGTAATAAAGTGAGATGGCATCCTCTGATCTCTGCTGATAGAAGTGCAGACCATTTTGTCCTGCTCCATCACCTTCCCAGCAGATGCCGGATAGCAGCTGAGTGGAGAAATGGGAAAGAGGAGAAAGACATGTACGGATCAGGAAAGGATGGGTTGGCATTAAAAACTCCCCCTGGGTAACCTCTTTCTGTGGTAGAGTTGGTTTTGGCTGTAATGAAAGTGACACAAGTCACAGAGTCCAAAAGAAGTAAATACTTGACGTGTAAGGAAGGGAGAACACTGACGCTTCTCATCAAGGAAAAAAGGGGAGGCCTATGAGTTCAAACTCATGACCAGTTTTTGCTGGGTTTTTTTGGCAAGAGAAGTGCACAGAAGCAGCAGTGAAATTAGGTGACACTGCTGAACACTTGGGTCTTGTCAAACAAGAAAACAAAAATCCTGGAAATACTTCCTGCAGGAAGATTCCCCCCCTTATCTTACTAGCTGGCCCTTACATCAGTAACTTAAAATGATTTCTCATTTCATAATACATGTCAGTCCAATTTTTCAAAGGATGCAAACTTAGTTTGCAAGGTGACAGGCAGGTTTGGAAGGTATTTTATCTTACTTTGTTAGGAAGTGCTTTGGCAAAAACATATGAGAAAAACTGAGTGACAGATAAGCCTGAATGACAACTCTGCGTCAGCAAAGGACTAAATTTAGGTTTCTAGACAAGTGAACTTCTCCAACCAGTGGGTAGGCAGGGAGCAGCCTCCGAAAAACTTTAATACAGTAAGAAAAGAGAAAACAAAAGAAAGACCATACTGGTCATAATCAGACCAAGATTTGTAAGGACCCTAATATAGTCAATTAGTAAGTTGGACTAGTTCAAGTGTAAAAATAAGNAAAGGCTAAACTGTGTTTTCTCCTATATTAGAGGAGCACATCCTTCAAGTTGATGCCTTCTCTGAGCCCCAGAAAGCAATTTCTATCTTTTTGGGCAGGTAGCACTTGCTCTATCAGATATCGTAGACTGCAGTGAGAATACCTGGCCCTACTGCGAGACCAGTATCTGGACTGCACAGTTTGCCTTGAAAGCCAAACTAACAAGAATAGGCAAATATAAATCCCACCTCCCTTGCCCAGCTCCCACCCACTGTAAGAACTCATACTATGGGCACCCTCATGGCTGGCAGCCAGCAGATTCTGCTCCAGTAGCAGTTGCCTGTACTTAAAACTTTCATATTATTTCTTGGAAATAGTTGAATCTTTTGAATTTCAGCATCTGGGAGGTTTATCACTGCTCTACAGCCATCCAGACACTTATCTTGGAAAGCTTCTGGAATTGTATTAGGTTTTTCCCCTTAGGATAACACAGTGAAATCCCTTGCGTTTGCAAATTTGAAAGCAGGACATGAAATAAAAGTCCAGGTTCAAGCTCTTAAAAGCAACAGTGGTTTTAGACATTATAAAGATCTGCATAGGTCAGTAAAATTGAAAGCTACTGAAGTCTTCTCAAAATGGGAAGGATACCTTTCTGCTCTGTTAAGCATTAAAGAATTAATACAGTGAGTGGCATCAAAGTTTCTTCTCGAGAACTTCAGTGTTATTTTGCACAAAATTTCATGGAAGACGACAAACGACTATGTTTGATTTCTCTGGTTATGGTAACACCTGACAGGGAAAGAGAGGGGAAAAAAGCATGTATTTGCTTTACTGTGGTTCCCAAAACCTCAGCCAGGATTAGGGCTCCATTGGTTACGTGCTGTAAAAATGTCAGTGCAAACAAAGTTTCTGCCCTGAAGAGTTTACAAACAAGCACAGGCAGTGGGAAGGGATACAAAAACCAAGTGCCTAAGCAATAAATCCTCTTCATCCACTACTCCCAGCTACCATTTAATTTAACCTTAATTAGTTGGCTTATTTCTTCCTAGGCATCCCAGGCAAAGTATGTATCTTGAGGACAAATCTGAAAGTGAGGCCAGTGGTCCTCCAGATCAACCCAGCCCGCGCACAAGCAGTAATGCTGAAGGTCTTTGAACACCACGTAGCTAGGAGCTGCTAAAACGGCTTTTCGATTTTCCCATTGCACCCTGTTCAGGCTTGCTCTTTTTGGCAGTAGGTTTACATCAAATGCTGGTTTCACCGCCCAGCTTCTGTATGCTTCCCAGCATCCGCTCCTCGCTGCTTCGCTCCACAAACCATATGAGGAGTATATAAGAAAGAAAACATCATGCTACTCTCAAGACCGTAGCCTCAGAGTAGTCTGTTTAGGGATTGTTTTGGTTTTTTTTTAATCAGAAGGGAGAGCTAAACGATAGGCAGAAACAAAAACAACCACTCTCAACTCTAACAACCAACCAGAGCTGCAACAAGCAGGAGGACAAGGGGCATTTAATCCACGTGGTATGTCTGGGAAAGCCTACCTACCCCCTTCCCTCTCCCTTATGCATTAAATACACTTCCATTTTAAATGTTGGAGCTTTTTCAAGCTTTTCAACTTCAGTTTTAAGGTTTTTTAGGTAAACTTCAGTTTTAGATATACTTCAAGTTTAAGCTTTGCTGAACCTTACCTGAATCTCATCACTTGACTTTTTGCTTTTCATTTTAGCATTTGGTTTTAGAAACAATGATCTGTATTTGCAAAGCTTTAACCATGCACTCCCAGCTGCACAGAAAACAATCTTAGCCATAAAGAGCTTGTGGTTGCGGGTAGGAAAGAACAGCCAAAAAACACATGAAGAATCTGATGAAGTTACAGATCGCATGGAAAGCATTCGAACAGATAAGCAGAAATGCAGAGAAAGCACGATGGCTTTCCAGCTATAAGGAGGACCTCATCACAGCATTGCTAAGCTGAAAGGCAAAGGAGGATTTTTTCTTTTTTTTTCTTTCTTTTTTTTTTTTTTAAATGTAATAGAATTTACTTTGTACAAAACCATTCTGTAACACTGGTTTGTAACGACTTGAGTCCTTAAAAGGACTAAACTTTGTGACGTCAAGGCTGTGGAATAACACTTCACCAGGTAGTCCAAACTACATATATCCCACAGAAACCAGAGAAGCACTATTTATGCTGGTTATCTGTAAGACAGTAAGCCATAAACAGACCTTCTTTTGTACTGTAACATCGTCACCAATAAATACACCCACAGTGGGACAACCTGCATTATAGCCAATCCTCAGATCCTCATCCTTTAGACAAACAACCCATAAGCTGTAAAAGAGTATAAAGAAATCCAAGGATTTCCAGGGAGCACACATCCACCCCCTTCGGCTGGGCTGCATCACTTCCTTCTATACGGCTGCACTACAAAAATAAAATCAAGCTTCCAAAACCACACCACTTCTCATTCAACAAAGCACAGCGTCCTCAAGGGCACTCCTCCACACTCTGGTTTTACAAAATGTTAATTTATGAAGTGCTTAGAAGTATCAGGAGGATTGAGTTTCAGGAACTGAAGTGCTCCTGCTCTAAACTATGCAAGATAGGTAAAGACGAGGAAGCAGGAAGTGGGGGGACCAGAGGGAAGACCAAGTGGCCATACACAGATGAATTCCTGCTGGAGCCACGAATTTCATGCAAAGAGAACTAGAATAGCAACGTCTTTCACAAGTTTATTGTTCTCCCCTAGTGTCAAGGGAATTACTGAGCTGGAATATTCCCCTTTTCTTATGAGTGCTATATGACATTACTGCGTTGAATTACCCATCACCAGTCTCCTCGCTTTTTTGTTACAACACAATTATTTGAAAAAAGGCCCTTCTTGGTTTGGTTTGGGGTTTTGATTTTATTTTTGTTTTTTTACGTGTAGCAAAAAGTCTGAAAATGGAAAGAAACAATGACTTTAGGGTTTTTTTATTACCTATATTTTCTTGTTTGGCCTTTTTCCTGGATATCTTCCCACAAAGTTCAGATCTGTTATAACCTACTCTCACCCTGTGGTGCTGGGGGAGACACAGGTTTCCTCACACACTTTGTCCCACAAGCTTCACTCATACTGAACAAACTCCAGAATTCACCATTCATAAAATGAACAAGCTTTTCTAATCGGTGTATTAATGCCCTCTCCTTAAAATCCATTAAAAGGAGACTAAAAAAATCCAGGTCAAAACGTACAAACAGCTTCAGGAAGAGAAATAGACCCATAACCCAGTTCTTCAACAACGTGCATGGAGAAATTTGTATAAATAGAGTAGCTGCAATTGCAGTGACTAAAATACACCTTAAGACAGAAGATGACCGTATGTCCTTCCAGGCATCATACTACTAAATGCAGAACAACCTTCCCTGTAGCTATACTAATCCATAACTTTACATATCTGGTCAGAAATAGGAGGCTGGAGGAATTCGGAGAAATAACCCATCCCAAGGTTATTTTGCAGACACATAGGAAAGTGATACCGCCAGCAAAAGCCATCGACCGTGGAAAGGAGAGGAGGTGAGGAAACGAGAAACCACACTTCAAACATGTGGCAGCAAACAAGTTACCAGCATATTGCAGCATTGTGTTTACTAGCACAGCTGAGCTTAGAACTAAAAAAACCCCAGATATTTGTGTACAATCATCTGAATTTACGTTACTTGCTGAAGTAACTAAATTAATTGCTTTTGAAAAAGAATATATATCCCTCATGCAGCATTTCCACAGGTGATACTGCTTCCCAGCTGTGTCCTGCCTGCAAACAAAACCATATGCTGCCATTCAATTACAAATACACAGGAGTTTCTTTTGGCTGCAAGCAATGGAAAGGAGGTTTTAAAGGCGTTTTGTATTGGCCTGGCTCTACCATCGCTTGCCTCCAAAGGCACAGAGGTAACCCAGCAAGCCACCCTCGGGAAAACCAGACACACACAGATTGCTTTCACAGCAAGGAAAAGAAAAGAAACCTCATGATGCTCTTCTCCCCCTAGAAAAAATTGAAAAAGAACATATTAAATTGCAAAATCAGCCTAACATCCTGTCTTTTTTTCTTTTAACGGTGTTGGAAACCTCAGTACCATGGCCTTCACATACAACAGCTCACCACCAAACAGAAGTCAGGGAGCTGCTACAGGTGAACAACTCGCAGGTTACGCTGCAGCAGAGGGGCTGGGAACCTAGCTGGAACGCAAGCTAACAGAGCATCACTGATTTAATTGACTGATGATTTAATAAAATGCTCTGGATATAGATTAACTTACTTTGCTTAATGTAGCTCAGCTTCCTGGCAGCAGCAACTGGCCCGGTGCTGTTCCTGGGCTGGGAGCTGGGCTGCCCAGGGGCTGCACCCACCGCTGCTCTGGGGTCACCCACGCTCCAGCCAACCACACCACTTCCCTTCCCCAAATTTATCCCATTATCCTTCCCAAAATAACGAAGCTTAACACAAAGCTAAGGTACAGGCTAGCATATACACACACACACAAAAAAAATAAGCTTAAGCCTTTTTCATGCTACAGTAAGTCCCTTACCCAGATCTGCCAGCCCTGTCTTACTCCAGAGATGAATACCTGGCCAAATACCCGTAGCCTCAGGACTAAGTTTCTTCTTTTGCACCGTTTCAATCTCATAATTGTCAAAAAATCATTTAATGGATTACTTAATTCCTACCCAAAGCCTGGAAAGAGATGAAGCAGCATAGGGTTAATAAAAGCAGTGCCATTCCCCATGCCTAGCAGAGGAAGGCAGCAATCTCTCTCAAATGCGCACATCTGGTTGCCCTGCTCCCATCTCTTCACTCACTTGTAGATACACAAAACAAACCCACAAAACTCAAATCATAGCGGCTATCACTCTACAGTCCATATACCCGATTTCAAAATAAAGAAAGATACTGTAAAAGTTGGAAAAACAGAGAGTAAAAGGATTATTAACTAGCTCTAATTATACAAACTGATCTCATCCTCTTGCCATAAGCCTCTTTCCTGTGTCCGGAACCTATTTGTGCAATATAAAGGCCAGCCTTTTGTAAACGTCCAAGGGTCATCAACACAGAGTGATTAATTTCCCATTTTACAATACACACATACTGTCAACCTTGTAATAAGATACAACCCTGCCCTCACTTGTCATTTTTTTCCTTTAAAGTATTACTAATCGCAAACAATATTTAAGATACTGATTTGTAAAATCCAAACAATGTTTTGAAAGGATCTATCATGCTGCTATAATAAAATAAAAATCACAGACCACATCTTCAGTTCAAGTAGCTACATCCTAATAAAGTTAAGAACTAACAGTCGACTTGAATTATCAAGTGCAGCATCTACACAAAAGCACATGTATGTTTATACTCAAATTAAGTCCTCCAACAGGTTCTGGGGCAGCTGTTTCATGTATGCATGAGACATTTATCTTGGGCTCAAATATTAGCTTCCAGAAATCCTCAGCAGACATTCTAGATGCCTCTTCAAAGGAGTAAAATCCAGTATATACCTTCCAATACACTTTGCAGTTTGGATACACATTTTGGCAGTAAATTGTGGGCAAGTTCTCACTGACAACCAGCTCATTTATACAAGCAATTATTGACTTTGGGTGCTTAACTAGGAACTTCTTAAAGAGCCCCAATTTTCAAAGGACAAGTAAAACCAGAATTTTCTGCAGAATTGAGGTCCATCCCAAAGGGCATCAAGCTGGGCAGCTGAAGCAGAAACATCATGAAAGTTGCTAGTTACCTTTCAAAGCAAAGATGCACTATATGGGACCGACAGTACCTCCAGATGCTCAGCACCAGGTGAAGAATGGTGGGGAAGGAAGAACAGGACTTGGGGAGTATGTCACCCAAATATATAAAAGGATAAACAAGATGGTTAGTTGTCATCAGCACTGAAATGCCTGCAGCCTTACCTATGCAGTGGGAGAGAGCAAAGTCTCTATTGATTCCAACAACTCTTGACTATAGCAGTGTCCCAAAAACAGCTTTCTATCTTCCTGACTCTCAGAGCTGTGTTATTTTAGGAACTATGCTGAGCAATGATGGTTTCAGTAAAAGAAACAAAACCCCCAAGCCCTAGAGCTGAATGATAAGACCTTCTCTCTGTGTCCCACAAACCACAGCACTTGTAGAGTGTTCCCGAAAATGCAGGCCTGGAGTAGAAAACAGAGGCCCAAAGCACCGTGCATGCTTTTATGCTGACAATTATTATTTAATATTTCCTAGCATGTGCAAAACAGGTAGTTATCCAATGCACACTTTAATAAGTGCATGCACCAACCTTAACTGCTAGAGCCACAGGTAAGAGTTGGAAGAACTGGCATCCAGACCAAGAACCAAGAGACGCCTCCACCCTCATTTTGGTCAGAGCAGCTTCAGTATCCAATGTTTTAATATGCTTTTCCTCTCCGAAGAATACATCAGACTCTCTTTCCCCTTTAGGCTCCCTTTTGCAAATGCTCCTGCTCTGCAGCTCTAGGAGTCGCGGACTTACTCAAGGAAAACCTGGTTGGCTTTTTTGAAGAGGAAAGCTTCATTAGAAACTTCAGGTTTCCTACTGGAGAACCTGTACTAACTCCACTCCCTGTGGCACAGGACAACCGCATCTGCCACTGAAAAATTAAGAATTGTTTCTTCTTAAGTGCTCCTTTTCTTTCAACTCACAAAACTATGGGAAGAATATTCTCCTCTAACAAATACTTTCTTTAGGTAGTCACAGAATATGTTCTTTTACTGGAGCATCCCTTCTAAGGCATGACAGTCTCAAAAAATGCACATCATTCACCCAGCAAGAGCAATGATAGAGTCACTTGGTACCACATCCCCAGAGAGGAAAAATTAGAGCTGCAGCTCCATTCCCAGGACACTGTACTACATTACACATCCAGGGAATGCCCCACAAAAAGTAAAACCCCAAGCAACAGAAAGCATTGCACCTCTAAAACAGACAAAACTCATTCAAATCTGATTTTAAAATGAATTAAGGCATCAAATAATAAAAATCCAAATAAGCATAGATTCTACCTAATTCCACTACCCCACCTTCTGGGTTCGAGCCTTTCTGCAGCTAGCTCGCGCCCAAAAAAACAAACTTTGCAAACAGACACCCACTTCGCACCTGAAATAATTTCTTCCAACTGCCTTTACAAAGTGGCCTTTCAGACCAGACCCTCACGTATTGAAGGGGTTAAGTGCCCACAGGTCCCAGCCTCCCCAGTAAATCATTTATTACCCCAGCTGAGGGACAAGCAGCTATGCAGAACCAAGAACCCACGCTGTGCAGCTGTTCGCCAGCCAGGCAACTCTCTGCAATTATGTTATAACACAGGATTAAGCCTGGGGAGTGGAAATACGTCCCTTTATTACTGGGGTTGGGTGTCCCCCCACACCCCCCCCCGCCAAGTTACGCAGCTATTTTAAATGTTACAGAGCTCATTAACATGAAGTTCATTAAGCAGTAACCACTGTATGAATGAAATGAAAAGATTATCATTATAAGCACAATTATGGAAATACTAGACCAGCAGGCAAGAAAAAAAGAACAGGTATGAGAATGCTGCTCCTAAACTCCAGTTTAGCTTTTTTTTTTTCCCCCCAGATCCTTCAGAAGAGGCACACCCAGAAATCAGACGTGATGCACAGGCTGGTTCCCAGGCAGGAGGCCCAATGAGAAGCTCTCGCTGCCTGTGCTGGGGCTCCCCGGAGATTTGTCTGCTGCTGCCATGCAAGGAAGAAGTCATTCCTTGGGTGACCCCCCGGAAGGGTCTGGCATCTTCTGCAGCAGCAAGCACTGCTCGCTGCAAGCTCACCACCTCCAGAGATCAGCAGCAAGTTAAGAAACTAATGCCAAATCAAGCCACAGATTGCTTCTCTTACACGGCAACTGGTGATGCGCATTCCTCCTTTAAACACAGCCCCATACATTTGGCTAACGAGCATCGACGTTCGTGATGAACTTGGAGACCACCTCGCAGTCAGCCATGTATTTATTCCCGATAAAGCAGGTTTCATTCATAATTTTGCCAAAGACTTCATTTCTTTCTCAAGCTCTGAAAATAGGTATAATTCCCCTGCCCAACCCCTGAAAAAAGGAAACCCAAATAATTACAATAAATATTTGTCTCTCTACAGTAACAGCAGTTTATGATTAATCCACCCAGCTGTTGCTACAGCTCAGTAACGCCAAATGATTTGGACCCAGTATCGTTAAAGCGCTGGTCTTCTCAGGCAAGACCATGGAAAATGTGAGACATTGCAGAAGGTAAACAGGTTAGAGAGAGTGGGAGGAGAAAAGAGGCAGCTTGCAGCAGTTTTCCTTTCTCCTTGCCTCCCTGGACAGAGCTTGAACATGGCAAGCACCCATTTCCAAGCAAGACTCTCGCAGTTTCTTTGCTTCAGGCTAACAGTTTTTGCAAATTCAAGTCTTTTTGGAGAGAATGGGCGTAACTCCATGAGTCAGAACAGCTACTGTCAGTATTGCAATAACCATATATTCGCTTTTAGGTCAGATCCATCCCTTGATCTGGTTCACCACACCAAGAAGCTGGTGTTAACAGGAAAACAAACTCAGAAGCCTCAACACCACAACTGCTCCAGGACAGACAGATGGCTGTCGTGCCAACCAGGAGGCACGTCTGACTGGCAGCCAGCAGGACCTGAGCCCCGTGGACCTGAGCTCTGATCCTGACCAGCTTCCACGGAAATCCTCAGGCTGTAACCACACACCTGCCCCAGGGACATGAAAGTCGTATCTTAAAATAATAGGGAAAAACAGATGATGCTCTGAGTGTTAAATGCTATTTTACACCATGGTATATGCTTGATGTAAGGGCTGAGACCACACACCTCTCTCTCCTTTTATTTTTTGCTTCCACTGCAAAGAAGTTGTATTTTATGGCAAAATAACTTGTCAAATTTGCTTATAACATGTGCTTTGATATCAGCATCCCGTCCTGCTGTCAAGGAGGTAAGCGCTGGGCAACCCATTCCCCCAAACCCCTCGCCCCAAGCCTTGCTTGTAGATGAAAGAGCTGACAAAACATTTAACCTTACTTTAACTGCATGAAGCAGTACAGGTGGCTCCGAGATGTCCTTCAGGTCCTTCCCACCCCAAGCAGGGAGGAGCCGGGCAGGTCACGATGCTCAGCGCCTAGAAGAGAGGGAAAAAGGAGGAGTCACCGGGTGCAAGGGACAGCACAGCTGCTGGGGGTCCCAACACCCAAACCAGCATCACAACACCTTCATGGAGGAGGATGGAAACCACCCTCCACCTTGCTCGCCATATGGACGGCATCTGTTGCCTCCCAGAGTAGTCCCGTGTGCTGACGCACCCAGAATTCCATGAGCACACAAGAGAGGGCGATAACCTCACAAAGCATAGGGCTCTAGACCGAGCCACATGGGCATCTTGCACCATCTAAGAATAACTCTGCTGCTGAGTTGTACTTGCTACTGTCCTGCTATTTGGTTTATTCCCAAAGCTGTTGATCTGCCGTCCATCACTGTGTCCCAAACCTCTAAGTTGGCCTTAAGTCCTTTACACCCATCTTAAACACAACCCCTCCAGGACAGACTTCGTCAAACTATTTGTGAACTCCCTTACGGCAAGGTATTTTAAAAGGAACAAAAGCGCCAAAAGTAGATGATGGCAGGTGATGGCCAGCAGATGAAGCCCAAATCTACCAGCAAGTCTCTGCCAAACCCTTCTGGGCTGCCTGCACTTTTCCATAGGCTGACTTCCGGCTCTGGGGCAAAACCTACTCAGTAGATTCATCCACGGGGATCTGGTCTACTGAGCACACCTGGAAAGAGCAGTTAAAGTGGATTAAATGTCAAAAGGAGAAAAAGCCCAGGTTGGGCTTTAGCTTACTAAATGCTGTGTGGGAGATTTTATTAGCTAAATCAAAGTCACCAGGGCACCTCAGGCCATCATTTGGTTACCACACCAGGAAAGGTTGCGGCTACGCACGCATCACCGAACGCAAGCGCGACACACCGACTGCCTCCTCCTGTTTTACCAGATAGAGGAGATTCTGCCCCTGCGCTCTCCCCATTGGGAAAGCATCCGTAATCAGGGAATCTCACAGCCTGAGCCAACCTGCCGAGTTCGAAGTGCAATTACAAGCACAGAAGTAACAACGGGAAGACAAGTTACCGGCTGGGAAATCAATTGTATTGTGTGAATTAGCTGGGGAACGTACAACACTGGGCATTGCACAACAAATCTCACTCATTCATCTACAGAAGAACAGCATCACCTGAACACCTCAATGTCGGTTTTACACAACGCTTTCTTAAAATTTATTGCTAAAAGTCTCTTTTATCGATTCTGCTGGTGGGTTCCTGCTGAGAAACGGGGAGGTGTTTTGCAAGGCACTACAGGGTACTGCATGCTAAAAGGCATTTTACTGCAAATATATATATTTAAACATAGACCAAACGGGAAAAAAAGAAAAAAGTTTGCGCTCTTGTTCCTCTTAAAGTATCAGGATTGTGCATGAATTTCTTCATTGTGGTGTCACACATTTCTGAATTGTATTCTTACGGCAAACTACTAGAGCTGAAAGAGGAATTACCCGAACTTTTAAATCCCAGTCAAGAGTGTGCAAACCCTCATCGGACTCATTAACCAGTAAAAACCATGCTCGCAGTCACAAACAAACAGACTGGAACTTGCCTCCGGCATTCCTGTAGTGTTACTTTCAGGACCACATTTTAAAAGACGGTTACTGTTTGATAAAGCAATGATTAACTACATTAAGAAAGTAACATTAACCCAAGGCTCCTACTAGCCACCCTGTGTTGATCTCCAAGTAACAGCTCTCTCCAAGGCATATACAACAATACAGTGGCTTCATTCATTTGTGAGACACCAATAACTTGGCTTTTAATACCATACTTGTAATATTTTGGCAGAGAAAGCAGGGTTTACTGCTATTCCTTTGAACCAACAAGCAATACAGGTATGGCTAACACTGGTGAAGTAGATCGTGAGTATGCTGTGAATCACTGCAGGTTTCTCATCATATCCACTAAGGAGTGAGGGTGTGTGTATGGAGACACACATGCAAAGCTCACTTGGATGCTCATGACTTGGAAAGTATTAGCAAGTGGAGAAAATCAACTGGCCTAGCAATAAAAAGCAGTAATACAGATCATAAAATTCTTCCTCTGGGCTTTTTGTTTGCTTTTATTCTGTAGGAATTTTTAGATTGCAACAGGAAGAAGCAAAGAATATTAAAAAGTCTTAGATATATATTTTAGTTCCGTAAGTAAAGAGCCTGCACAATCAGTAAGGCTGTCCACATCAAAGAATCAATTTCCCAAAGAACTGATTTCTGGTTCCCGTTAAACTGCTAGGGGGTAACTCCCACACACCTAAGCACACCCATTTCAGAAGAAGGATTTCCCCATGTGGATTTCTCCTCCTCCTCTTCCTTTACTGGAAAATCATTACCAAGTGTAGATGAACACTGACATAGCTCCTCTTTCCTGAATCTTAAAAAGATGGTTTTAAAAATTATGTTTCATGGGTGAGCTCATACTGCTTTACAAATGAAAAACCATTCTGTATCATCACAGGAAGATGATGACATACGGTATCTTTATAAGGAAAGCTGTAAAAAGCAGCCAGGTTCCTACACTGCCCTGCCAACATTCCTGTAGTCTCACCCGTAACTCCGGATAATTTCTGCCCAAAAGGGCCTATAGTCACGATATCACACTGAAGTAAATGAGAATGTAAAGGAGAGTCCTTTTGACACTTGCATTTACACAACTGATTTCATAAAAATAGGGGGAAAAACCCATCTCGTTCGCTAGGACAGGATTATTTGATGGCAGATTGCTCACGATCTTGCTCCCTACGTACTGAGACAGCTAAAGCAGAAAATTACCCGTGCCACTGATGAATTTCTGAAACACGTTTAGGGAAGAGAGAGGGAAAGAAAGTTTAAGGACATCATTACAGCTATTTACAAGCAATCAGTTGGGGCTCTCAAACACACATGCTTGGTAGAGCCCCAACGCCTGGACCTCAGGGTTTCCAGTTGCTCTGCTGGTTCGTCCCCAGCGAACGCCTACCCCTCCCAAACACCACCCGGCACAGAGGAAACCACTCCTCAGACTTGCTCTTTTTTCCCCCTGAACACAAACCCATTTTATTTTTCTGAGAAGTGTTGCATGTTTTGTTGCTCTGACAGCTGACCGCTTTGACACGTCGAACGAGTTATCTCACCATCTGGTTGTAATTGCCATCATGAAGCTTTCAACAAATTCAAAAAACAGCACCAAGATCAGGGTACTAATGGTCTAGGAGATGAACTGCTGCTTATTTGGGATTATTTGATACAGCTGGAACCTTTTGATAGCCAAGACGCCCAAACACAGCCAATCCCACAGCTATGGCACCCAAACAAAGTTCTGGAGTATTTCCAAGCTTTGGCTGTTGCCCGCTATAAAACCTCCTCACAATTTCATATCAAATGATGTCAAGGAAAACACTGCTTCTCCTCCTCGTCTCCCAAATTGCTGGGTGCACAACTGCATGCTGCTGTTATCTTTTGCTTTTAATACACAGCCTATACTTATATACCATGATATTCTCATTACAGGACATCCTTTTCCTGTTTCTATTGCATCTCCCAAGAGAAACTGGCTCACAAGACCTTTTCGGAAGTTTGTCCCATGGTCTGAACCATGTTTCCTAATTCCTTAGGGAAGGGAGCCTGGCCACACTCTGCTCAGACAAGGCATTTCCCACAGTCACATGCTACAAAGCCATGTTCAGAGCAGCAACTTCTTCCCTTGGTTGACCTCAAGGGAAAGTCAAGCAGGTCCACACCAAGGCTAGAGAAGAGCAGCAGCATCCAAGCTGCTACAGCCCTCAGTGAGACAAATCAACGGACATATGTTGGCAATATAAACAGAAGAATAAAAAATTATTTGCCTAAAATCTGCTTTGCTTTGGACAAGCGTAAATGCAACATGGATCCACTAACTGCTGCATCACATTACATTTTTACCAGCAGAGCAGAGGGCAGCCTCCAGCTCATCCCATTTTGACACACACACAAGGTTCTTCTAAAAGTAAATGATGGGTTTTGTTTAGAGGGCAGCATCTGACTTGGCACACTGGATGTAAAGCAGCCAAGAATTTTAAAACAACAGAAAGTAAAACATACTCATATTTCACACAATTGTACACATTGCAGAGCAATTAATAACATTAAGATGTTAACTGCAGTCCCATTAATCCTGATTACCAAGAGATGGGAGACAAAAATTCTTTCATATACACTAAGTTAACTTCTGAAACTTAAACTCTTTTGACAGCGTCACCTTGAACTTGTAGACAGAAATATTCCCATGTTGGTGGAAAAGGGAAGCGAGGAAGCACCCAACCAAGAATGCTTCCCTGCTCACTCTAGCCCCAGACAGACACAAATTTTCTTTCTAGAACTCAGAGATCTGCACAGAACTGGAAGAAGTTTGGGGTTTGCTTTTTACTTCCCCCAGCAATCACAAAGCAGCGAAACAGAGACTGGGGATGCTTTATGCCTCTCCGCCTTGCCTCTTGACAGCAACCTGAGTTCCATAAACTCCGCTTGTGCAATAACCCCCAGGAACCTGTTTCCCTAGGAGAAGACGAGGTGCCACAGGGACTCTGCAAGCAGTGGAACCCCCCCGACCTCTGAGAGCACGGTCCTGCACAAGTGCTCTTGAAAGGTGTATGATTGACATTTTGAAGGCTGAAACCAGAAGACAAAAAAAACTGGAAAGAACAATAATATTTTGTGACCCATTACAGTTTTTACTAATCATAAAAGCAGGACTTGGTCCAGAAATTTTATCTTCTTTAAACTGAAGCATGTCACAGCATTCATGCTAAATAGCAACTGCTTCTTTCCAGACAATCTTGTAAAACCACATCAGGATTGAGATAAGGACTTCAAACTGTTTCCACAAGACCATCACAGCTGACTGTCTGCAGGAGATATTAAAACTTAACTCTTAGTGAGTTTAAAGTCTGTACAATGCATTAACACCTCATTGACCCACCATGGCAAGACCACCATCCCCCTTGCTACTGGGGAACAACATCAGAGTGATTAGCTAAAAAATAAAGCAAACAGCAGCAAGCTGCAATAACATCTAAAGCCCACAGCCACTCCTAAAACACAAACTCTTTTAATTCTGCAACAGAGTCTTCTCCTTCCCCTCTCCTTTTTTTTTGTTTTGTTTTGTTTTGTTTGCTTGCCCTTCCCATCCACGGAACAAAGCCACAAGAACCATCTCTCCTCTATCACGACATTCAGGTTACAATCTGAATGAGTTGTGCCCTCTTGCTAACACGGCCCAAAGCCCAAAATGAATCCCCTTCAGAAGACCAGGAAACAGAGGAAGCACAAACAGAGAAGCCAAGGACTACTTCAACACGGCCATCATCAAGAGCTACCAACACAAGGCCTCAATGCAAAGGAAAATGCCGCTTAACCACAGTCCCCCACTGAACAGAACGGGCCTATTTGCTTTGAAATATTGGGTGCAGCTTGTGAGCAGGACAGGCTAAACGTTTCCTGGGAAGGCGACATGTCACCCCCAGAACAGGATACAACCCTGAGAAAAGGCAGAGTGTTTGGAAACAAGATTCATGTGAAAATTTTGGTTGGAAGGGCCCTTTGGAGGTCATCTGGTCCATCACCCTGCTCAAAGCAAGGCCATGACATCAAGGTTATGACCTTGTCCCCATGCTTTCATTGTTCGAAATTGTCCCAGTCAACTGTGGCCTCTGTCTCAATTCCCACATGTAAAATTGAGCTAAATAGGCTCATCGAGCTCCGTTGCCACAGGAATGAAGTCAAAATCATCATCAGTTGCAAGGTACTCCAGCTCCAGCTGTGTAGCCTGCACAATTCACTTTCCCCACGTACAAAATTGATTTTCTTCTTCATTTCCACACAGTTTAAAAAAAAATAATCAATAAAATAAAGAACATCTACTGTACTTAGAAGCCTTGTGATAAGGAAGGGAACATGTACATGTTGAAACCAAAGATCAGCATATAACATGCACTGACACATTAATACAAGCTTTCTCCTCCATGTTAAGAATCATCTTGGTATAAAATACAAAGTGCAAATCTATATTCCTGTCTGCCACTGCAGCTCCAGCCAAGA
The DNA here is from genome assembly GCA_013401315.1 of Balaeniceps rex. Lineage (NCBI taxonomy): Eukaryota > Metazoa > Chordata > Aves > Pelecaniformes > Balaenicipitidae > Balaeniceps > Balaeniceps rex. The sequence goes on along the minus strand of VYZW01040377.1, from coordinate 19,267 downwards.
CCAAGGTCCCTCCGTGTCAAGTGCCACGGAGGCATGGATAAATGCTAGGAAGGGACACAAAGGGCCAGAAAATGAAGTGACCCGTCCAGGGCTTTACAGGTGAATGCCAGCACAGTCTGTAATTCTGCCGGTATCACCTCTCCACCCACACAGCAGTGACATCCCTACTTTCTTCAAAAGCTGTCTGCCTCCATCCACCACCGCACGGCTGCCCAGCTCTGCCAAACACCAGCTGGGCAACCACAGCATTAAGTCACTTTACTGCTCGAATCAACATGTGCTGCGCAGCACTTAATTATATAAATTAGGAGATCTGTATAATGGTCCTAAACCAGTAATGAAAGAGAAGGTCTAATGATGCAACGAAAATCTGCAACCCAGCGCTCAGATTACAGGTGGGTTACGCAACATCTCAACAATTAGGCATTTAAGCAGCTAGCTGCAGACTTGCATAGTGCAGCTCACGTTTTCCCAGAGTCATTGTCTGACTCCAAACATGCGAGATTCACTCAAGCACACCCTACCTACCTCCCTTGCCCCAGAACCTCAAGGGTGAAGGTGAGGAGCTCTGTGTTTGAGCAGCAGTGCCATCCACAGCAGAGCAGAAGAGATGCTCCAAAGCAAAGTCAGCCCTTTTCCCCAATCTCCCTCCCAAATTCACATTCAAACTCAATGGATATGTCTAAAGTCTGTCCTAGCAACCCCTTGTATCTCATAAGTAGTGCTCACTCCTCTCAGCATTAACATCCCATTATATAGAGATAACTCCAGTGAAACCTGTTCAGTTTACAACTGGGGTGACTTTTGCACCATGCCGTGAGATTTAACTCCCAGCTGCAGCCTCGTTTAAGAAAGCATTATCAGCACAGGGTCAACAGAGAGAGATCACCCATCAACTCTGACAACAAATAAGGCAATTTAGGTATTTGATGAGCACTCAGCATGAACAGTTTATGTGGAAGAGAATGCTCCTACCCCAAGATTTCTGAGTGTGGTTTTTTTACTGAATAGGCTCAAATACTTCCAGATAGTATTGATTTCTATTCATAGCATTGATATGGCATAAGGGAGAAATCATTTGGTCTGAAATGTTCTTTTATGCTGTATTGACCTTTTATGTCAATAAACACGGTACCTAATTGCAGCTTAGGAGCCTAATTTTACCTTCTTTTTGTAAAGTGCTCAGATGAAAAGCACTATACTAGCATCAGGGCTGAGAAGTATTATTTGGATTTTGAAAAGCAGCTAAGTGGCATGGTCAATCTACATGTACAATATTGAATGGCTCAAAATAAAATTGACAGCACCAAAACTGCAATGGTAAGGAAGCATGATAGTATCAGCTTGGAAGCTGCTTACCAGTATTTGCACATGCTTGTTCAAACATAAGCCTCAAGAAGAGATGCTACACCGTATTAAGAAACCCTTTAAAATCACTAGTATGTCACTGTTCGTTAGAAAAATGCCATACTCGTATTCCCCTTTCACCTGTAAAATAAACTGTTAATTCTATTAAAATCTAGATTGGGAACTTTTCATTTCCACATATTACCCTTCCTGCACGCCATCCCTCCTCCACACCCCTGATGCTTTCTACCCGCACCGTGGCCCATGAAAGGCAGAAGCGATGCCAGCAGCAAAGCAGGCAATGAGTGAGGCACAGCGCGGTAGCGAGGAGGGGGGAGCTCGTGTGATTTTCAGAGATTATTGAGGAATCTCTGAACGAAGCCTCTAGTACAGGATGGGCCCAAAGGGCCCGCAGCTTGTTTCTGGGTGCATTAACACACGTAGTCTGTGGTTACAAAGCGCATTGGCACATACTTAGTTCTGATCCATCCGAGCTCTTGCAAGGCAGGCTGAGTATGTAGGCACTTCACAGATGAAGCCACAACGCTGTTCGTCGCACAAATATCACTGAGTGCACAACGGCCAAGCTCAGAGAATTAAACTGCATTTGTATTTTGTTTCCTTTAGGTACAGAGTCACTTTTGCCAAGGCAAAGGTAGCACAGGGTGCTGTTACAAGCTGTTTGTAGCTGCAGCAGATGTCCAGTTACTACATCAAGGCGGATGGCTGGAAACTACCAACATACAACCATGGAGCATCTCATCTTCTACCCTGCAACCCTGTCAGCAGGCTGCCTGATTTGCTTTCATATAGCTCAACTTCCCCCCCCCCCGCCGCCCAACAAAAAGATTGTTTTCATTCAGTTGCTCCCCACCCCAATCTAAAGAGGCAGACACCTGCAGCAATAATATCTTTAAAGAGGCAGGTCATAGTAACACAGTATATTACAAGTAGAAAAGCAAGAGAGGTTATTAAATAGCATTAGCACATGGCACAGATTTTGCCCAGTACCTAAAGAGCCCAGTGCTTCTGTAACTCTTGAGTGCATGCTGGGGGAAGAAGCAAGCTTTCGCCACCAGCAAAAAGATTCCCGAAACAAGTCAGCAAATGTCCATATAACCTGCCTCTCAAAGCCTGACATCAAATATAGCCTAAAATTAACTGAGCCTGCTACTGCTTTGCATTCATGCAGCAAAGTGAAATCTTGGCTGTGCCTGCATCCTCCCATGTGTTTCACACACAGGCTGGAGGTGGCCAGAGTGAGACCTACTCATTATTTTCTCTGCAAAGTGCACTCCTCCCTGCTTTATCGTTAATCAAGAGTTACAACCAGTCACCAAACTAGCACTGCAATGACTTCACTACCAGCTGCTAGGCATCCTGGAAAAAAAAACAAAACCAAAACCAAATTGCATTAAGGCTACCGTCACTTACCAAATCCTACTACAGGTACACTGGGCAATTAGGCAACTTTGCTGACACATCTGCCAGTACTTTCCTTCATGGACTTACTGCATCTCTCCTCCCAACCATCCCCTGAAGCAAAGCATCTTTAGTTAAAGCAATGACAACAGTTTTCGCCCAACAGCATGCCCTCCCCTTTCCCTTCTCAGCTACCCCAAGCAGGTACAGCAAAGTTGCTTTTTGCACAGTGCAATGAGCACTGAAGGAAAAACAAGAAGTTAAAGCCGACTCTAATTGCCAGGGCACACCCTTCTTCCAGTGCACCTGTAAACCACCACTTGTGCAACACCGCCTGAACGTCAACAGGAGCTGTAGGCGCTACCCAAGCACGCACAAGGCAATAAGGCAAAGGCACTACCCGCATTTCCACGTGCATGTAGGGTTTCCAAGTGCCTATCTACCCATCTACACCTATGCAAGTGGTGATTCACCTCTTGCAAACACAGCCCCGAACCGTTTGGATCTCCCCTTTCCAGTATTCCTGCGATTGTGGCTAATCTTCTGGTCAGACATTGCCTGCCTTCTTCAGGATTTGATTGTCATCCTGCACAGCACCCAACAGGGTTAGCTGGTAACAAAACAAAAAATAAAATAAAATAAACAAATTTTAAAAACCCAAATAATATTTAACTGGTCTTCTGGAGCTGGGAGAGTGTCTTCAATGGCATGCATAGCTTTTTGAATACTCTTCAGGACCAAGAAAGTTTTTGCTCCTTGCTTTGCTTCAGCTGACCATAGCCTGCTTGTGGTAACACATTTGGTTACCATCTGACCCAGGACTTTTTTCACTATGAGGGAAAAGTGGTGTCCCTCAGGGGTCCGTACTGGGACCAGTGCTGTTTAATATTTTCATCAACGACATAGACAGTGAGATCGAGTGCACCCTCAGCAAGTTTGCAGATGACACCAAGCTGAGTGGTGCAGTTGACACGCCTGAGGGACGGGATGTCATCCAAAGGGAGCTGGACAGGCTGGAGAGGTGGGCCTGTGTGAACCTCATGAGGTTCAACAAGGCCAAGTGCAAGGTCCTGCACCTGGGTCGGGGCAACCCCCGATATCAATACAGGCTGGGGGATGAGGGGATTGAGAACAGCCCTGCGGAGAAGGACTTGGGGGTACTGGTGGAAGAAAAGCTGGACATGAGCCACAGTGTGCACTTGCAGCCCAGAAGGCCAACCGTATCCTGGGCTGCATCAAAAGCAGCGTGGCCAGCAGGTCGAGGGAGGTGATTCTGCCCCTCTACTCGGCTCTGGTGAGACCCCACCTGGAGTACTGCGTCCAGCTCTGGAGCCCTCAGCACAAGAAGGACATGGAGCTGTTGGAGCGGGTCCAGAAGAGGGCCACAAAAATGATCCGAGGGCTGGAGCACCTCTCCTACGAGGACAGGCTGAGAGAGTTGGGGCTGTTCAGCCTGGAGAAGAGAAGGCTGCAGGAAGACCTTATTGCGGCCTTTCAGTACTTAAAGGGGGCCTATAGGAAAGATGGGGACAGGCTTTTTAGCAAGGCCTGTTGTGACAGGACAAGGGGTAATGGTTTTAAAGTAAAGGAGGGTAGATTTAGGCTGGATATAAAGAAGAAATGTTTTACAATGAGGGTGGTGAAGCACTGGCACAGGTTGCCCAGAGAGGTAGTGGAGGCCCCATCCCTGGAAACATTCAAGGTCAGGTTGGACGGAGCTCTGAGCAACCTGATCTAGTTGAAGATGTCCCTGCTCACTGCAGGGGGGTTGGACTAGATGACCTCTAAAGGTCCCTTCCAACCCAAAGCATTCTATGATTCTATGAAAAGGGACAAAGGAGCACATAGAGATGATGGCCACAGAGAGCACAATGCCAGTGCTAAAGTCGACCTGGCCAACAGCCCATGCCACGGGCACAAGCTGTCCTCGTAAACAGGCTGCGGGAGTTACCCGGTTTCACAGTCCAGCCCCAGCTGCCGTCCCTGGGACCATCCTGCACACACAGGAACCCATCCACACACGTGATCCATGCACACAGAGCAGCAGCGCAGCGCCAGGAGACCAAGGCTCTCTGAAAGCATCACCTCTCTGCACACCGAATGCATCTTGCAGAGGGCACCAGGGGAGCTTTTCCCAGCCATGCACAGATGCTCAGTAGTTCGCCCCTATGAGAAAGCTTTAATGTCGCAGATTTACTCATCATCATCCTGCTGCACCAAGAGTGTAGATAAATCCCCTATTCAACAGCATAGAAGAATAACCTTAGCAGCAAAAGTAGCGCTCTATAAACTATCATTTCTTGAGACAGATACCTGTCCCTAACTGCACCCAGACTGACTGGTCCTCAGTGTCTAAACCACTGATCTAGTTGTCTGGTTTTAGGGCAGCAGTTTGCTCAACAATAACTTTGTTATTTTTTTTCTGAAGGAAAATGTTTTCAGGCCGGGACCATACCACAGCATTTAATATTGTTCTTACCTTGGGTCAAATACCTTTATTCTCTGTGCTTTTCATTTGTTGATGCTTGAGTTATCTTTTTCAAGATAACTATTTTACTTCTGTTTCTTTTTTCCCCTCCAGGTGCCCTGCCCTTAACAGCAGCAGACTTAAATCTAGATGTTATTCCACAGATAACATCTATTGCTAAACAACATCTTTCTGATCTATACTTACAAAGCGCTCCAACATATGCTCAATTAAAACGCTCACCGTGACGTCTAAGGGCACGTGCACTTTTTCCATAGCACGTTTAGGACTAGAAAAACATATTTATGCCATCATGCCACACTGATGCCAATTTAACTTTTGTGTGCCCTACACACAAATAAGAGGAAATAATATGCTTTAGATAAATGAACAAGTACTGATATTTCTCCAAACGACAAAACAAAGACACCAGAACTTAATGCCTGCCCAGAAATCTAAACAAATAATGGGTTTAGATTAAGAAAAGTATTCTGAGGTAATCACATCTTCCTTGATCTGTTTAACCTACTAATGAGCAAATGCTCATTATGTTGTTTCCCCCACCAAAAGAAAAATGTAAGGGGTGCAAGCGTACAGCATAAGCATTTAGCACTAGAGGTTGCTAGAGATCACAGATAACCCATCAGATCGTAATAAGTGATTGATGTCACAGGTGAAGAAAGCCTGCTTCATTAAGAGTTACATCCTCACAGAAAGTCTCTTCAACAGCCAGCTTGCAAAAGGCAAACAAATCTTAGATCATCCAGTAAAGACCTGACATTTAACAGTGCCAAGAAAAGATACAGCTAAGCTTTTGAGATGCTCTTCTGCAGGTAGCTGCTGAGTCTCCCCCATAGAGGGCTTTCAGTTCTGGGGAGGTTTCAACAACTGGTTTAAGCCAAATGCAAACAGTTGCCACCAAGAGGTCTTGTCCACCCCAAAGCTGCCACCATCCACAAGTCTGCTGCTGGCCCAATCAAGGGAGACTCATGTTTCTTCTGCCACATTAGTTTTCTGCTGGAGCAGATTCCCTGATCCAGGAGAAGGGGCTGGAGCACTGGGACCAGCACAAGGAAAGCCCTGGGCCTGCTCTTCGGGCAGCCCCATACAACCAGCCCTAGGCCAGCTGCAAAGATGTGTGCACGGTGGGGTGAGCCGGCTGAAGGACCCAGGGGCTCTCCCCATGAGCATACTCCCCAAGGACATAAGGGAAGGGCTCTTTATTGACATCTAAATTCTTGGGGGTGATGCAAAAGGTCTCCTGAGAACTTCAGGTGGGTGGAAGGACAACCAGCAGAAGCTGATTAACTCCTAAGCAACAGAGATCTTTTCATGTAAACCTCCAGAGTAGCAATGGGCTAACAGGTATGCATGTGATTAAGAAAGAATGGGAAAGGTGGGGTCAGACACAGAAATAGAGAAAAAACAAAGTTTTTCCAGTGTTTCTACAGGAGATAAACATCTACCTACTGACTTTATTTCTTTTTTTTTCATTTTAGGGTGAGAGGTTGTTTCTGGGCTTTTTTGAGATGACATTAGGGTCAGAAGAAAGCATTAGGATCATTCAAGTTCTATTGCAGGCTGAAAAATTTCACTCCATTTTCCCCTCAAGCCCATGACTTCAGGATTAGGCCTGTCTCTAAATGCTTACAGGGGCAATTCAAAGTTGGAGACCAAGCCCAATAACTCTGAAGGATTTGTCTTCAGTAACTTTTCCACATCTTGAACTACAGCTGTTTTCCTTCGCAAATTCCACTTCTCAACTGCCAGAGCATCGGGAGGGGAACGGAGCAAAGTGCTACAGTTGGAAACAAAAGCTCAACATGGAGATGCCACAAATGATCAAATCCAGTTTTGCTGCCAGCAAAACTCTGCTCACTAATGCACTGATCTAGCTCCTTCTATGCTTCACCAGAACACTTGAGGTTGGACTTTCTTTCTTCATGCTCAAGGCTACAGAACAAAGTTATGAGCCAACCAGGACTAAAAGGTTTCTCTGCACCTCTGGAACCAGCATCTAATTTCTCTGACCTATTTTAAAAAACATTACAGTCTCCACTGGAAGTAAAAAACAGGTTATTTGAATCTTGCATGCCCCACCTGACCACGGTTTGAAGCTCCTCTGCCAGCCCCAACCATTCCTTAAGCAACCGAGGAAATTAAATACAAAACATTAAACAATGCGGAGGGTCAGACTTAAACCAACAAAGACAAGGAAATTGCAAGTTAAGCCTCTTGCTCTGCCCTTGATTCACCTTGTTTTGTTCAGCTACTGCTCTGTTCCCAGACTCTTCCTCTCTCCTAATGCCCAAGAGGAATAGGACAAAGAAAACAGCATGGGCTAAGCAGAGATGGCGTTAGTTCCTACCAATTAGGCTGGGTTTTGATGTAAATCACGACAATTTTACCTGGTTTGGAACTTTGCAAAGCCAGCGATGTTTAACAATTTCTTGTACAGTTTGCATTATTCCAAGGACAGAGTAAAAATTACCTGGGGCACCTGGAGGGGGAAGATTCCCATCACCCAATTTTACCCCTCTAAAAATTGGGCACAGTCTAAGCTAGTCTTCTCCCTGTCTACAGACGAGTTTGTTTTGGCGATTTTAGGATGGAAGAAGCATGCTCTGAGGGTGCCTGTCTTCTCATTGCTTGCAGAGATCTGCAGAGCTAGCCTGGCTAGCACTTGCCTGAATTCTTAGCTGGCTGACATCAAACAAGATGGATCTCATCCTCCTCTAGTAATCATCAATCAGTTGCTATGAAATAAGCACTTGAGTCACCAAGAGACCCAAGACCTCAATCCGCTGGTGCATTCAACATCGCTCAGCAAAGTGTGCAGTGGTTTAACACTAAGGAGATCACCGAGGTCAGCAGCAATACTCATCTGGCTGGTATTAGATATGTGACCTAGAAGGGCACAGTGCTCGGCCCCTTGCAGGACCAGGGCACAAGAAATGGAGGAGACCAGCAGTACTGCAGTCTGCTCCTTCCACAGCTACAGGAAATTTCTTTTCCATTTTGCATGGAAGGCGCATGCACAGGTACGCTTACATTGCCTTAGAGTAGATTCAACTACATCTCAGTGCTTCCAAAGGGAATTTAAGTTAAATTTTGATAGAAAAGCCAGCAAAGGTTTATGCAAAATGTTTATAAAAAGTAAGAAATCTGAACAGTTGCAGTTCACAGTGACAAAGGATCAGAGAAGTTTCATAAATCCAACCTGCAAGTTATTAAAGTAACAACAAACATAAAAAGTGTAATGTAAAAGGATAATTGCTATCATTGAGGGAAAATTACTGTCTTGGAGGCTATTATTTTCGCAGATATCAAAACTATTGGAAATAACTGGGGGAAGAACTTGGGGTTTGAGTTTTTATTTTGCTATTTCCCCATACAAACAATCAGTGACTTAAAAATGCAGTCACAGTATCTTGAGTGAGATAAATATAGGCAAAACATAGGTACGTTTTGTTATATAGCTTTATATGTTTCATCACAGAACAGATATCTATCAAGCAGTGAACGACACACTCATCCACATGACAGCTACAGATTAGAACTCAACAGAAAATTTAAAATGTAGGACTTGGAGTAGCTGAGGCAGGGTCACATTTGAATGTCAATAGTTTGTAAATCCACCTACACTATTCAAGTCCTGAAGCACTCGGGGTGGAAACACTGCAGCATAATGAAAAGATTTACAAAAGAAAGATTTTTACAGTCATCTTCGTCACCCAAAATCCCATTACAAGCACATCTGGTTTCTTATTTCCAGCAAGGCTCCTAGAGTAATGGTGCAAGAACATGCAGCGCTGTTTGCCTGGTGGTCCAGATGTGCTCCTTCCCCATGGCGATGGGGACCTTCTACGACCAACATCTCCAACACAAGGGGATGCAGCATCAGGACAAACCTCACATTCCACTGTCTTGCACAAAGAAAAATAAAATGTGAATGACACTTATCTTCCCATGAAGAAAGATTACAAGCTGCAGCGGGGAAAATGAAGCAGCACTGAAATGCTGGCAAGCTGACATTTTTCCCAATTAAAACAAAAAACAATCTTTAAAATGGAGGTCTCCAAGATGGTCATTTTTCTTCACTGATAGCAGATACTGTTTATAGTCATAGTCTTTATTTGCAACGCTTTACTAATGGATTAAAGAGAAGCTTCATAAGCTTGTACAGAAATGCACTAAAGAGCACTTCAAAATTTGTGCATTAAGAAAGCATATATATTACCTAAAAGGGGAAACATGGGCTAGATAGCAAGTGCTGTTACAAATTCAGGAAACACTAAAAGCATCTTTTATTCTCAATGTACTATGGGAGTGATCCAACATAGGACACGACTGCTTAATTGGAAGAAATGCACATGCTCAAAGCCTACAGCCTGTCTTCTGATTGGATGCAACTGATTACCATCACAGGGCTTGCTTCTCCAGAAGGTTTTAAAGAAGGGCCAAACTACCAACCCATCACTTTAAAATACAGTTCAAAAGATTGCTCCATTTCTTCTCTACATCGTCTTTCAACAGGACAAATCTTCTCATGGCACAGTGTAAAACTAAAATCTTAGAAAGATGAAAGACATAGACAAGAGCACCATTTTGGGGACTGAAGATGGGCAAAACATGCTGGTGAACTGTTGTGGGAAACATCTGCATTACACAGGGGATAAGGATCCTTTGAGGATCCAGCAGGGTCTCTGCTTTGCATGTCTTTTCTCAGCTGAATGTACTGGCCAAAACAATGCACTTCTCAATGCTTTCCAGCTGTAATTCAAACCCTCTCCCTTACTGCTGGATCTTACTCTTCCAGGAACATCTCACAATTCAGTCACTGGTAATAGGTCTTCCATCACAAAACCACAGAGACATCCTTTATTAGTAGTACTATTTCCACAAGCATCCAGGGTGTTAACAAGCAGCATATGCATAGGGATGAGGAGATGGAGGAAGTTTATAAAAATGTTTACTCGCTGTGAAAGTCATCTTCAACTTCCCACGAGTATGATTCCACACACACTTGCGGTAAGGCAGGTTGTATTATTCTATTCTCTCTTGTCCAATAGTTGCTATTACTGGAGCTGGCAAGGCAGCATGTGACACAGAAAAATGCAGCTGCATTTTTGGCTCAGAAGCCTCTACAAGAGCCTGTGAGTCATGAGCCAAAAGGCCCACATAAAAGCAACAGAGAAGAATGCAGATTCAGTCTTCTTTTTATTGTAAGCATGTGTGTCTTTACTGGATAGTCCTGACACACATAAGTGATGAAAACAGAAGTCATTTTGAAGCTATGAGAAGGGAAAAATCCCTTCAGTCAGGTAACTCGGGCTCCATCTGCCCAAGGCCACTTCACATAGAATGGAAAGACTACCACTGACCACAGAGCATCTGAGCCACACGACATAATACGTGCCGAGACATGCCTCCGAGCTATGCTTTTCTAGAAGACTCGGGGTAATGTGGGGTTTTTTGTTGTTTTGGTGGTTTTGGTTCTTTTTGTAGAATTTCTCACTATAAACTCAGGATACCCTCATCCTAGATGCATAACGCTGAGCTCCCCTGCAACGCTGTCTTGCGGTAAAACATCCCTCATCTGCCTGTTGCACTGCAAGTGAAGTTTACAATGCAGCAATTTGTGTCTCAGATGTGTCAAATTTCTCTGATTAAAAATGACATTTTACCACATTTGTTACTCTTACCTCTCAGGACTGACCAAATGTTTCAACTTTTTTTTTTTTTTTTTAAATTAAAGCAATCCAAACACACCCCCTTCCNTAGGTCTTCCATCACAAAACCACAGAGACATCCTTTATTAGTAGTACTATTTCCACAAGCATCCAGGGTGTTAACAAGCAGCATATGCATAGGGATGAGGAGATGGAGGAAGTTTATAAAAATGTTTACTCGCTGTGAAAGTCATCTTCAACTTCCCACGAGTATGATTCCACACACACTTGCGGTAAGGCAGGTTGTATTATTCTATTCTCTCTTGTCCAATAGTTGCTATTACTGGAGCTGGCAAGGCAGCATGTGACACAGAAAAATGCAGCTGCATTTTTGGCTCAGAAGCCTCTACAAGAGCCTGTGAGTCATGAGCCAAAAGGCCCACATAAAAGCAACAGAGAAGAATGCAGATTCAGTCTTCTTTTTATTGTAAGCATGTGTGTCTTTACTGGATAGTCCTGACACACATAAGTGATGAAAACAGAAGTCATTTTGAAGCTATGAGAAGGGAAAAATCCCTTCAGTCAGGTAACTCGGGCTCCATCTGCCCAAGGCCACTTCACATAGAATGGAAAGACTACCACTGACCACAGAGCATCTGAGCCACACGACATAATACGTGCCGAGACATGCCTCCGAGCTATGCTTTTCTAGAAGACTCGGGGTAATGTGGGGTTTTTTGTTGTTTTGGTGGTTTTGGTTCTTTTTGTAGAATTTCTCACTATAAACTCAGGATACCCTCATCCTAGATGCATAACGCTGAGCTCCCCTGCAACGCTGTCTTGCGGTAAAACATCCCTCATCTGCCTGTTGCACTGCAAGTGAAGTTTACAATGCAGCAATTTGTGTCTCAGATGTGTCAAATTTCTCTGATTAAAAATGACATTTTACCACATTTGTTCCTCTTCCCCCTCAGGACTGACCAAATTTTTCAACTTTTTTTTTTTTTTTTTAAATGAAAGCAATCCAAACACACCCCCTTCCTACACTGCTTGGAGCAGGTATGATAAACACGAGACAGAAGGGAGCGTGAGAGCAATCTGGACTGTGGTCTGCAGAAGAATGTCTCAGGACTCCTCTTTATCACCAGCTCAGGGACACTGTCAGCAAGAAGCTGTTCCCACACTACATCATGTTATCTGCCTGCAAGCAGGAGCCCAGCACCGAGCCAGCTCAGCAGAAGCGGGCTGGAGGAGGGCAGTGGAAGGGGAAAAACAAGGCACCAAGAATAACCCTTCAGTGAATATAAACAGCACGAGTCCACCTTAGTTTCCATCCTCAGAAGATGTTTTGTACTGGGTGGATGGAGCACGAGAAGAATGAACACTAAAGGTGTACCGAGGCAGCATCGCACAAAGGTGTTCATGCACCTACCAAAAGAGAGCTTACTCTACTCGGTCCAGCTGCTGCATTAATATCTAACCCACCTTGCAAAAGAGATCCTTTATGTCCTTTATTCCCCCAAATATAAAGCTGGAAAGCCAGCGGCTTGTGTTTCTTCCCATTTGAAAGGGTCCCACCGGCAACCTAGCTCTCACACCCAGCTTCACTCCTGTTAAAAACTAGCTTTGATCACTGCTGTTGGCCACACAACCTTACTCCACACTGGCATCCACGATGATTAAATACCACAGCAAGCATGTGTCCTACCTCTCAGGTACACCGTGTTCCTGTGGAAGCATTGCTGTTACAAGGCAACGCGAGGCAGAGGCAAGGACTGGAAGGAAAGTACCCTAAGGCAGCCAGAAAATCCTTACCAATTTTTGATGGAGAATTTTCCAGCCCTTTCTGAACTGGAGCGGGAGGAGGAAAGAACGCTAAATATAACCCCATGCCTTCACAGAGCAACGAGGAGAACATGAGCAACAAGAGGAAACTTTCTGAAACAAATGTCACCAGATGCATCACAGCTTAAGTGGAAAGGATGAGCATCCAGGTTGTTGATGTTCAGACAACGGTCACGTGTAACAGGATTGAGAAAGGTGCTCAACATGTTCAAAGAACTCAAAGAGTATGTTCAAACACAGCAAAGAAGTACAGGTATATCCCAAGACAGACACGATCACAGCAGCTTAAGGAGCATATCTCGAAAAAGCGTAGGGTTCATTAAGTTGCCGTCTTGTAACTTTTGCTCAGCTTGAGGACCCAACTCTGTTCAACCTCCAGTGAGAGCCGCTCGCTTTTGCTTCATGTGAAGAGGTTCCCCACCTCCAACTTATCACCCTCCTAAAAATACTGCAAGGGAAAGGTATGAATGCTGATGTTGGATCGCTGGGTCTGACAGGAGGTCCCATTCAGGAGCAGAAACTCCCGATTCCTTCATGGAAAGGCAACTCCCAGCAAGTTCATTCCAATTCCACCACCTCCCGTATTTGTATAATGGGGCTTTGTTACTCCTGTGCATTCAAAGTCACGGACAAAGTCAAGAACCGCTGGCAATGCTCAACCAGCCGTGCTTTGGTTTGTTAGATATTATAACACCAGGGTACCTAAAACTGCCCTTTTGGGCACTCTGTGCCAGGCAGCCCACAAACACTACGCATAAACGCTGCTGGGTCTTGAAAGACATTAAATCTTTGCCAATGCTCTTTATTACTCTTCAGGAAATGACAGGCTCATTTTCCAGAGTGATAAAGTCCAGTGAATTCTTCTTAAACTGGATGGAAATCTGAAAGCTTAACAGACATAATAAGTTGTGCATTATCTGTATTACCGAGCCAGTCTTACACAAATAAATACATCTAAATTAGACTGCAATCTGCAAATCCTCCTTCATGTGAATAGCAGCTCTGACTTTAGTGGGGCTACTCCCGTAAGTCAAGGAAAGAAGGGTCTTCTCTTTTATATTATGTAAACCATGGGTGAATTAAATTCCTCCCACACAAAGTTCTCACATAATCCCTGCTGCAGCTTGCTCCTGGCTCATAGGTTGAATATTCATCTCCACACAGCTTCAAAAGGTGTACGCTTTTCAGCATCACTGTCAGGCACTTTTTTCTTTTTTAATATGAGGAATGTACTGTGAATTGAAAGAAGGGTTTTGGGGTTTTTTTTGCATTCCCTTGTAATGTAACAACAAGATTTATGTCCCTTGCAATTAAAAAAATTATAGTCCAAGAGCATAGCTAAAATCTTAAAAGGACTAAGTATAGACAGAGACCTGGAAGATTACTCCTTACCACCATCTCCAACACTAACATTTCTTTCAGGCCTAGGGCTCTAGGTAGCAATTGTGCATCAAGGTCATGTTCTTGCCTGGACAAGTTTATTTGCTGTGGTTTTAGTAACATACAGACCACACATCTTGGAAAGTCACAGCAGCACAGAAACTAAGCATAAAGGCTAACAGCAGTCAGGAAAGAACATCTACTTTTCCAGTATTATCCATAAATGTCAGCAAACATCATTCTGCATCACCATTTGTGCCTAAAAAGCCTACACGCCATCTATCTGTCTGCAAGAGGACTTCTCACCTGGCATCAATTACCACATAAAAAAGGGACAACACACAAGGGGTCACATTCGCACATGTCTTCCTTATGATCTCTATAGGACCTGATTTTTAAAGTTGCTCAAATAGCCTCAACATTGCACATTAAATTGGAAAGGTCATTGAATGACACCAGCAACCTCCCAACATGCTCTCCAGCCTTGAGATGCCAAACATGGTGGTCACCACTTTCCCCAGGCCTCGAGAAGAAGACAGGAGAGACAGCAAGGCCTGAAGCTGCGGAGCACGGCAGCGCTTCCACAAGGGAGGGAGATCCCGCAGTCACCAGAGTCCCCCTCCCCCTCCACAAAAGTCCAATTCAGCTCTATAACTACACCAGCTGGATGGAAGGCCAAACACACCCATGATTTCACTGGGGAGGGACAGGTTACAGCATAAGTCAGCTTTGTCTTAGGACGCCATGTTGATAAATGTCACTCCAGAGCCCCCAAGTGAGTGGCACTTCAACTATCCCATGGTGCAATATGAACATAAGTTTAGGAGAACTATAGATGCAATCAAGTCACAGGAATGCCAACAAGCAAGCTCTATAGTTCTTATAATAATCCCTTTTTCCTTTGCTTTTACGTATTTAATTTAAAATATCAACCTGTGCACTGGCAAGGCTTTTCAACCTGTGCAGTACATGGAGCAACGGGCAGGCTTCGTAGGTGCTTTGATTAAATGCCAGTAACTTATTCCTTTAAGTATATGATGTTTAATTAAAAAAAACAGATTAAGCAAAATTGGTTTGTTAGTCAGACCAAGGTCAGCTGATATAAATAAAAGGACTGCAATCTTAACAGATTTTTCTTATTGCATTGCAATGGCTTGAATACTTCATTTCATTATGTAAATGCGCAGAGGTCATAACTGAGCCAGCGTTCAAATAAAAATTGTTCCAATTCACTAAACGTATCCCAGGTTCTAGTAATTCCCCATGCAAATAAAGACCAGCAAATGTTTATCCCTCCATGTCCCCCAGCATTACTGGTTTACACTCCCGTAGCCGAGGCAACCACACCATGCCAAGCAGCTCAGCGCCTTTCAGAAAAATTAACTTCTTAAATGGGCATAAACAGCAAAAGTTCAGCTCCGGCCAGCTAAGGTGAATGGCAGACGCACAACTCTGGGGCTGGGGCACAGCACAGGAGATCATGGGATGACCTTCTTGTGGAGATCACCTCCCCACCTAAAACTCTACTCACAGCAGGGTCAGCTCTGAGTTTTTTAGATTACCTGAGATTTGGTTTATTTGTGGAATGTCACTCCTCGCTAAACAAACTGCTGGAAAAAAGAAATAAGAAAGAAAAAAGGTGGTAATGACTGGCTGGAAAGAAAATGGGAAGGAACACAGCAACAAGTGCTAAAGGCATCCAATTTTATGTGCTGACAGCGTTCATGACACCTCGCAGCATTGCCAGGAGATGAGGAATACTTTAAATCAGCAAAAAATGTCAACTCTCCAGGTCCTGCTGCACATTCAGCTCAATCTCACCCCATGAAGAATGGCAATTCAAGTCTAGATCTTCCAAGATACTGCAACTCCAAGACTCCTAGGGATGTTGGATACAACTAAGCATAACCAAAAAAAAAAAAAAAAAAAAAAAACCCACAACACAAACCAAACCCCCCGCCCCCCCATACTTAGCTTTGTAACACACACCAGTTTAACGAGCGCTAATCTAGTTTAACTAAAATTGTACAACCAACTTCCTCCTTCCTTTCCTTCCTCTCCCACCCCTGGGAAAAGATGTGAAATACAAGTTAATGCTGCAGTAGGCAAACATTAATAGTGACTGAAAACACTTAACCATCTATTATTCTCTTTTCCCTTCCCCTTCCCCTCATTTTTATTTTGAGAAAACCCACATAACCCCCCTGAAAAGGGTTCCAGCATAACAAAATTTTTCCTCCTTTGCTAGATTGAGTATAGACCTAATTTAGGATTAAGTGCAACTCAACACGTACCTTATCTCAAGCCATAAATATCAAAGATTAAGAGATGCTGGGGGAATCTGCTGACAGGACGACACAAAAAAAATTGAATTCTTCTGTATCATCCATGCAGCAAGCTCATCACACAAGGGTAAGGGCAAGGAGCTGAACCAGTGTACACAGTAACTTGATGAGGACTTTCACGCATATTTTCAGGGACCTGCCAAACACTTCAGATTTCACAAGAAAAACCTTGTGTTCTGTAACTCGGCTCTACTCCATTTCACTTTGTTCAAAGTGTGACCAACGCTAGGAGCCTGATCACATTCCTTGCTTTATCCATGCTTGAATTAAAGCCTTAGCTCAGCGAGGGGAAGCAAACCAAGCTACACGAGCTTTTCTTTTTTCAGAGGATGCCAGCCATAAGCGCTGGTGCCAGTGCTGCAGGTAACACCAGCAAGTCCCAGGGAGCTTCAGTTTGGGATTTCAGCTTTTGGTGAAGCGGTTGGTATTTCTGCATCTCTTGTTAAGACAGTCCAGTGCTAAACTTCTGGTTTCATCTGCAGATAATATACTACGCCTCTTTAAAAGTCCAGCCTACTTTGATCTGGGAAGTGGGAATTTCTTCATATAACTAATCAAATCATGCTCACATGGTTGGTTCTCAGCTGTCTAGTACTGATGAATACCAAAAAAGTTTCAAAACATTCATAGGTCAGATAGAGGCAATGCGAGTGCCTCGCAAAGGCAGCAGTTGCCATTACAAGATGACTTCTGCAGAGGGAGCGCCACATCTGGCCACAATAGCCATATCAGCTCCAGATGAACCTTCCCCCAGTCTCTCCTGGGAAAGCACCTTCTCACTCTGTCCCTGCCACAGGCAGCACCAAAACACTTCTGGCTTGCAGCCTTCACTCACATGCACATCCACCCCCAACCTCAGTCCAGGTCTGGCTGCTGCCCTTGAACTCTTCTCCAGCTCCAAGGATCTCCATGCTTGCTCCAAGCAAATCAAAAGTCAAAATGGTTTCCCTAAAGGGCAACTGCCAGACTCTCTGTGCAAGTCCTGCGGGAGAGACAAGAGAGGAACTGAAGGAAGAAATGCTTTGTTTGCTGCCAGGAACCAATGCCCAACCTCATCGGCATAGGGAAGAGAGTCAGGATGTCCATGGGCACCCCTGGAACAGGGTACAGGGAGATAAGAACCCCTATTAGTTTCAAAGGGGCTTCTATGGAGGAGATCACAGAATGGTTTGGGTTGGAAGGGACCTTAGAGACCACCTAGTCCAACCCCCTGCCATGGGCAGGGACATCTGTCACTAGATCAGGTTGCTCAGAACTGCTTGATCCTCAAGGGACAGAATGACAAACCCGTGGCAGGAAGAAGGACAAGGAAAGAATTGATGGCTTGGGTCAAATGGGAGGAGTGAGCAAACAAGGAGAGAACCAGGTCAGGGAGAACCTGCGTGACTCAGCAGGAGCTGGAAATCTCCACGTTTAAGAGCATGCACATGCAAATGCAGTAATATTTTACAATCCTACAGCACTTTTAAAGTGCTCCAAGTGCTTCCTAAATATTAATTAAGCAATAGTACCCACAAATCAGAAGCATAAGACAGAGATATAGCTACCTCACTTAATATTTAACAGCATGATAACTCAGGGAGCAAAAACTACTTTTAAGAAGTCACATACCCACACTTCTATCTCAAAGAACCCATGCCATGTCCTACAGCCAGGCTGCACAACGCTTGCTAAAAGAGGCTAGTGTTCGGTATTAGAATTCAGACTCCTGTTTCAGTGCATGACCCGATGCCTTGCACACCGCAAGCGGTCCCACTCCAGCCGTCTCCCCAAGCCATTCCTTGATCGCCAGCCAAGCCCAACGCAGAGGTAATCTTACCGAAGTAACACCAGTACATAGTTGTAAATTGTGATTTTGTGCTTGAACTGTCTTATTTGCCTTCCCTAGCATTTTGGCCGCACAAATTATCTTCAGCAATTTCATCTTGAAGTTCATGTCTTACAACACTGATTTCCCTTCATGTTTTTTTTTAAATTGCTTTTATTAGGTCAACCGCATTTGCCAAGTTTTAACAGACTACTTCTTTCTCAGCTGCCTAATTTCAAATTCACCTTTACATATAGCTTAAAAGGAGGCAAAAAGTCATCACAGTAATTAAGTGGGATGTGATGCTTAAGATCAAGGTTCACATGAATACACTTTACAGTGCCACCTGAGGGTCAAGAATCGTGAATTTACTCTGCAACACAGGAGAATTAAGGAAGGAAAAGGAGCAAACCTAGCCAAAACTTGGAACTATGTATACTCCTGACTAATACAAGGCTACTAGGAAAAAGCAGATGTGAAGTCACACCTTGTTTTATTCAGGGGAAAAGCCAACGTTTACAAGAGCCAAACTGAACTTATTCTATGCAGTGGCAGACACTGAAATACAGCAATGTTACTCCTTCAACATTAATAAAACATGTTGTATACAGAGCATTATTTTTTTTTTCTCCTTGTAACCCTGCCAAGTCATAAGCTTTTTATGAGAACGTTGAAATGGATGTTGATCAGAGCCATACCCATATGAGTTTTAAACTTTACCACCACTTAGAGTCAAGGGCTTTCCCCCCAGTCCCTCACACATCTGCAAATTTGTAATTTTTTGAAAAGCCTGATGAACTAAAAGCTCATACACCCTCAGTCTATGAAGATATTGAATTCACTCTTGGATTATGAGCTGAACTCAGGCCTTGAAAGCACTATGAACGCCTCTACTCCCTAAAATGAAGTTCCTCTGAGGTAAAATTTTACATTTTATATACGAAAAATAATAGAATCATAGAATGCTTTGGGTTGGAAGGGA